>OX457026.1:9507989-9699871 GCA_949752745.1 Protula sp. h YS-2021 | reverse complement strand
TTGAATGTTAGATAGGTCACGTCTTTTAGACTTTACTTTTGGTCGCATCGCAACGTTTATAGTGCAACGTTGAACAGACGACGAATACTCGATGTTGTATAGATGTCGAATAATTGACGATGTATAGACGGTACCAGATGACCGAAGGTTTGGGGTACTTTGACGTTGGGATGACCACTTGTCACTTTCCCGATGGCGTTTCTGGACTAATATTTCTCCGACGTCTATACAACGTCGCTTTCCCCGACGCCTATACAACTTTGGAATATAGACACTGTTGTGGCATCCAGTAACAATCTCATCGCAGCGTTGGTTAAACGTCAGATGATTGACGTCTATCCAACGTCTATCTATTTCCATAATCAACCAAAATGAAACGTTGTCCGACGCCATGCATGACGTCTATCCAGCGATAATCGAAGGTCGCCATGTTTACTGGGTAGGTTGTCCTTGAGAATCGGAAAGTCCCTGGACCTGACACGATCCTGGGCCTGACACGATCCTGGGCTTGACATGATCCTGGGCCTGACACGACCCTGGGGCTTGGCACGATCCTGGACTTGACCACGATCCAACAGCAATAAGCAGGATGCTCGCCTCAAATACTTCTGCTTAACGAAAGCAGTGTACTAAATCGCTGATCTGGGAATTCAAAGTTAACGCTAATTGAGTCTTTCGGTCTTCCTTTTTGTAGAGAGTTGCGCAACGACGAGTACCAGCACTGGGTCACTCGGCCATGAGGGCTAGATCATTTATCCTATTCAATTAATGCGGAGCTGCCTGTATCTTTTTTTCTGATTTTATACTATTTGGTTGTATAATTCTAATAGCTCTGAGCTAGGTTTATATATTATACATGTATTTTATTAGGAATGGGAAGTTTCTGATCACTTTTCACCAGCTCTTTCCATCTTCAAACAGCTGATCCCAGGAATGGAAAGATTCTGATCACTTTTCACCAGCTCTTTCCATCCTCATACGGTTGATCCTAGGAATGGGAGGATTTTGATCACTTTTAACCAGCTATTTCCATCCTCAGAAAGCTGACCCACGATGCCGGTGTTCTCTTTTAGCATCATACTGAAGCTCTTTTCAAACTGAAACAAATCCTTAAAATATACATAATGCGCGAACAAGCCCAACCCAAATTACAGCCTTCTGACAACGATGTTCTTATACTGCGGTAATAAATTGAATATTGTATTTCTGAGAGACTTAACAGTGTATGATGGATAAGGCAGGGCACGCATGAATGTGTAGCCATACATCTTATGTGGGGGGGGGGGGGGGGTGGGGGGGAGGGTGGGGGTGGAGGGTTATACATGTGTTTCAATTATTCCTCCTGTAATTTTCTTCTGATTCATATTATCCTCCCATCTGGTTTTTTTTCTCTCCTATGTTTTTTTCTTTTTTTTCTTTTTAAAGTTATGCGTGTTTATAGTTAAATCACAACCTTCAGAACTATATATATTACGACCAGATTTTTTTGTCGTATAGTTAAACTTGTGTCGAGATTATGCAAACGAACAAGTTGATAAGGTTATTAATAATTATTTAATTAATTTAATTACTTAGTGCTTACATTGACAAGTCGCATATGTGGTATATCTGTTGCTGATTCCTATTGATTCTGGTTTTTATATTTAGCTTGTTAAAACGTTTAATTTGGATACTTATTCTTATCTAGATCGCAAGATCATATCGATTTATAACTTTCGATTATTTATTAGTTTATTACACCAGTTAAATGATTTCATTTTATTGATTTGTGGTGGCAATTAAATGCCAAATTCACAATTAATTTACCAGTTTTTGGTGCATACCATACAATATAGAATTACATCCATAAAACCTGCCTTAATAACTGAAATAAAATAAAATGCAAAAGAGCTTGCCATTTTTTAGAAACACTGTAAAAAAAGTAAAAATATTCCATAGTATGTAAATTTAGTGCAATTGCAATAATTTTAAAAGAGAGTTAAACTGGCTGTTCTGACCCGGATGGGATTCCTGCAGCGACAGTTTGCTGAAAGGTGATGGGTAAATGTCTCTGATTTAGTATCTGCTTTGCCCAGTTAACAACCCGGCGTCCACCCAACGTCGATCTGACGCTGCCACGTCCACCCAACGTCGATCTGAGGCTGCCAGGTCGACCCGACGAAACTGCAACATTGGAGCTGATTGCAATTTTGTTGTGCTTGGTGGCGACCATTGATAACGTCTTATCAATGTCACTGACATAAGGTAGCCCAGTAAACATTGTGATGTTGATTGACGTCGCACACGACCTTGGAAAACGAAGGGTTTTTAGTTTTATATAGAAGTTCAAACAATGTTTGCCTTGCAGTGTTGGATAGGTATCAAGTATCTTGCCTGCAAATGCGAGTCGAAACAATGTCTATTTCCTGACGTTGTGTAGAAGTTGGACAATTATGTCTAGAATTGCCATCTAGACAGGGTCAGTTTTCGTTATCATGAACTCTGGTTTTACTTTGGTGTGACTGGTATACCAAATATCAACGTTTTATGAATGTCTTTGACATAACGTTTAATAGACGTTGGGTTGTAACCACGACATCTTATGGTTTGCCATTGTCCTGATGGCGATTCTATATCAATATTTTGACGACGTCCTTACAACGTCATTGTCTAACGTCTATACAACACCGGGAGACAGACGTTGTTTCTATTTCCGTTTGCAACCTTTATAAGGCAACGTTGATTAGACGCCAGATTATCGACGTCTATTGAAGGTCGTCAGGTGGATGTTGAAACGACTGTCATAATCAACCAAAAGCCAACGTTGATTCGAAGTCAGATGGATGTCTATCCAACGTCGCTGCAATCTCGCAATGTTCACTAGGTAGTTGGAATGTTGAGATAACGCCAGCGGGAATGTTGTGCTAGTATGAATGTTGTTATAACTTTAGTGGGAATGTTGTGATAACGCCAGTTGGAATGCTGTTATAACGCTAGTTGGAATGTTGTGATAACGCTAGCTGGAATGTTGTGATAATACTGTTTTGAATGTCGTGATAACAGCAGTGGGAATGCTGTGATAAAACTAGTTTGCAAGCATGACGTTTTTTTGGATAGTGTTGCCTCCCATTTTGCTAATGATAACGGTAGACAAACCCATGCTTTTTGGACAGGAGGTGGAACGGTGTAATGATGTGACTACATTCATTGGCAGTGCCTGTTCATTCAAAATCCAGCGTGTCGTGTTATATGCCTATGTGCGCCGCGAACAGGGCTATAATTAGGGGGGGGCTGGGTTTGCCATTGCTGGGGTCTGCCCTCCTTTTTTTTCTTTACCTGCCCCATAAAGATACAGGGGATGCTGAAGGGGCCGCCATAGAGCGTTAAGCGAGGGTACTGTCACATAGCACGAACTCGTCGCTGCATAGCCGTACCAATCGGGCTCTCACAAGGGTGATCGCCTCTGCTGCGGGAGAGGGCTGACAGTGATAAAACAATTAACGGAAGGTTTCTCTTTGAGTCATCTATTTGCAGTCTCCTTGCGTTCTCCTATGGATATTTGTTTATTTTAATGGACTGATCATAGAAAGTTTAAAATTGTGATCAAACCTTGATAATAAGTATTTATATATTTGGATTTTCAAAGAGTGAATATATATATATATGTCTCTTGAAGAATAAAAGTTAAAGAAACAATGAGACGAAAATGAGAGAACTGCATTCAAAGGAAGCTACTCGCAGATCATTAAACCGCATTAAACAAGTGCTGCCTTTATACGAGATAAGCGCTAACAAGGAAGCTTTCACACTAGATAAGTGTTATCTTTTATGTTAATCTGTGTAACAAGCTGCAGGATAGACGACCTGATATATACTTATCACAAAGAGTCGCTTTATGCTGCTTTAAAGAGACAATAATTAAGTCAGTTAAATTATGTCAATTGGAGGTGAGAGGTCGGGAGCTTGACAACAGTGATCTTGTTTAGGAGAAGAGATCGTAAGGGAGGTCCGTAGATATCACGTGCCTCCGAACAACGACGTCGTGAAAACCAGCCCCAGAGCGCCATTTACAGGTATTACAGTGAAAAACGTACATAATATAATAACAAATGGGGGTATATAATATGTTCTAAGTAGTGATAATACCCGCCGGGCAGACGACGAGAAAGACATCAGGCCCTGCTCTCAAATATCACCCACCCTAGCCCCAGGGCTTCAGGTCTGTTCATTATCATTATTATCTTACAATATTATTGAATTCGTTTAAAACATACATATAATAATAATTAATGCATATAAATAGGTTATTACTGAACCCTTTTAAATATTATTCATGCGATGTGCTATATAAGAAATTATATAGCTATTCTTGAGCAGTTCTTTATACACACAAAAATTGTACCAATATTTCCTCGGCAGTTTTGTTTTATAATTGCAAGCCATTATAAGAACTAGAAGAACTACATCTTTGAAGATGAATCAGTAACAACGAAGCACATTTAGTATCTCGGTTATTGTAATAATAACTAGAACCAAAATTGTGACAGAATTAGCCAGTAAAACAATAATATCGAGTAATAAAACAAAAACGCCATTTGTCATAAAATAACCTGACACTGAAAACCTGCGCCGCAGATGATTTCGTTAATTCATTTAAAGTAGTAATTAAATTGACCTTTATAAATTATTTTATGTAGGAGCTAACGCTAAAAGTTTTATCAATTGAATACTTTTTTCTAATTAAATGGGGGGAGGGAGGGGGGGAGGCGTCCGAACATTCTGCATCGACAATAATACGGAAGCATACAGTAAATAATTTGCACCATAACTCGGTAACCGCAGTTACTTAAAAACATCATTAACGGATTTATTAACTAAGATTATTAAATTGGAAATCACACACAATTTTCTTTATTTAAAGCAATTTTAAATAATATCAATTTAAAGTCAAATATAACCAAATCAAAAAGAAATAAGAATCTTATGTAGAAATTATATAAAATATATATCTTAATGGCATAATAGGATCTCAAATACCCCTCCCCCTCCGTACTTAGACCATGGGCCACCCCACCCCATATTTTCCCGTACTTTTTTTAAATATGCCGTTCTATTGTATGCGTTACTTTGAAAGAGACTGGGGGATTAAATTTTTACTTAAAAAAACAAAACAAATTAGCATAGAACTCGGGGAGCGCTAAGCTTTGGGGCAATCTGTAGCATTGCTTGTTGTTTGGTGTTTTGTAGAATTTTTACTGTCATAGTGAATGGACAGAGCTCCATCGATGGATCTTCAATTAAATTAATAAGTTGTTTTCTCACGTGATACGGCATTAGTTTTTATGAGTTTGCTGTGATTTGAAACACAGCCCTGTAGAAACATTTAATGAACTGCCGTGTCACTGAAACCTTATTAATATTACTTCTAAAAATTGTTTTATGTTTTATTAAATTTATTTCTTTAAAAGTTTCAAGAGAGATGCACTGTTTATACAAACTTTGCATACTTTTTTTTTTAGAAATGCCCTGTTATTTTAAGAGAATTCAAAATTCTCTATTTCGACAATTTCTTTAAAACAAATAACCGTATTTTATTTAGAAAACATCGCAAATAAAAACTCTTTTATTTTATTTTTTTCTTCATTGTGTCAAACAGTACTGAAAAAAAGATTGGGTTACTTTCGTCTTGACGGAATTCTAATAAAATATGCTCCGGTATGTCTAATTATGTTACAAGGAACCTGTGCAATGAAATGAAATCACAAGAGAATCTGTGTAATGAACAAGTTATACTGAGATTTAGAATACTTTTAAGACAAAGGATTGCTTATAATAAAAGACTGACGAGCTGTTACGTCACGGATTCTGTATGAGTGGAGTCAGCTCCCAGACTGGTGAAGCAATGCACTGGTCATCTCATTTTCATTTCGATGGGAAAGTTACAGTTTTACATCAGTACTTAAGTAGTTAATTTGCTGATCACTCGAAAAATAATTACTTCGAACATAAAAAAATATTTTACTTACTACAGTTCTATGAAGGACAGTGACATGAGGAATCAGAACTTGAATGCTAAAATTTTCAGTCATTACACAAATTCTCCACGGTTTTCGTTAAATCCCTGATTACACAGATCAGCTGTGACATATTTATACAGTGGGAGTTCACATGTCCGAATGGCTCGGGGGAAAGGAAAAGTGTTCGGATATGGGAGTGTCCGGATGTGGGAGTGTTCGGATATAAGAAATTTCAGTAAATAGCGACTACCTGGGGCATATAACGTAGACTATGGTGTGGTGTGTGCCAGACATGATACGTAACTGCTGTCTTTAGCAAATTCATACACAAAATCATAGAGAAAAAATCTAATAAATCTATTAAAATAGTTATTCTTTTTTTTTTTTGCATTACTTAGAAACATTTCATCACATTTTGTCGCAGTTGGGGTAAAAAAAGGGTACACAATACAGAATGTTCTGAATTCGGACACAGGAAATTGAATTCGGGGGAACGATTTCGAATTGGTTTCAAGGAGAATTGGCATAGCTGACACTGGCTGATATGTGCGCCTGGCTGATATATGCCCCTGGCCGAAACTGGTATAAGAGACTACCAATTAAACTAAAAGAAATTCGCAACTGAAAAATCATGAAAGAAACTATTATAAACAAAAATCAGCTTGTCGAAAAACAGAGAGAAAATGTTCTTTGTAAACAAGAAATAGGCACCAGAAATTTATATCAATTAATCTCAAGCTATAACACTGAAAATGAAGCAGGAATTTTTGGCAATGGTCGACAACAACTAAAATTACAGTAGTAGTAATGTTACTAATGAAACCGGATTTTTCAAATTCATTTAGCGAATTCCAAGTGACGTACTCTTGCATTTTGTTCACTGCAGTGTAACAAATTAACAAATAAAATAAAAGCACTTCGCATCTTGCAGTTGAAGTTGAAAATACTTTCTGTTTCAAGAATTATGCTTTTGTTTCATTATTGTTAACGGGATCATTGGGGGTAGTTGGCTAAATTCGCGGTAGTTTCGATCCTCTTGTGAACGACGCTATATAGCTGACGGATGTGTGAACTCTCACTCCCTTCCTCTGTGCCTCTATCTCCTTGCTGAGGGGCTTCTCCTGGTGTGGCAGACACTCCCCCGAGCGTTCTCAGCAAATACCTTTCTCGATAGATTTTCCAGGGCAGGGACCTTCTGTGAAGCAAGTAGACATTTTTTTCCTTATGTTCCAAGAACTAAGAACTGAGCTTCTTGTGGACTGGATCCTTCTCCCTCCCTCCCTCCCTCCCTCCCTCCCTCCCTCCCTCCCTCCCTCCCTCCCTCCCTCCCTCTCTCTCTCTCTTACTCCCCCCTTTCTCTCTTTTTCTGCCCGTCTCTCTCTCCTCTCTCTTCCTCTCTCTCCTCTCTCTTTCTCTCCTCCTCCTCTCTTTCTGTCTCTCTCTCCTTCTCTCTCTGTCTCCCCTCTCTCTCTCTTTCTCTCTCTCTTCCTCTCCCTCCCTCCCTAAATATTGCTGTCACCTTCACCTCAGGATACACGTGCCCTTGTGGGGGTCACCTGGTTCCCGACCTCTTTGCAGATAAACTCTTGGGAAAAATACTATTACATGCAGGTCAAATTGAGGACAAATACGTAAAAAAAACCCTTCTACAGAAAGAAAATTCAATATTAAATTCTGTGTGGATTAGTACTGGCGTGGGAGGGCCCCGACGTGAATAAGTACCCGCGTGAGAGGGCCTCGACGTGGATTAACATTCTCGTTGGAGGGCCCCGATGTGGGTACTAGCTTCGGAGGGCGAGTATATATTTATATATATGGGAATTTGTTTAAAATGTTCATACTTTTCGTGCATGCATGGTGAAAAACTGCAAAAATAAAAAAAAAGAAAGAAAACAGCAATAATAAAAAACGAAATAAATCAAGAAATAACAGGATGTGTACCGTATATCCTTTTTCCAGGTACATATTTCAAAGAAAACTTTCTACGTCCTGTTTTTGTGTTTTTTTTTTCAGTTGAAAGTGCAATAAATGTATAAATGTATACATAATAGAAATATGTGAAAATTACAGCATGCATTATATTCTGATGCAGTATGTGGTATTATGATCGTATAGATAAGAATACTTACGTAAGATAAGAAAAAGGAGTTAATTTTCTCATTCAAAGAAAATAACACAGAACATTGTTCACGGCCCTAGATCACGCTAATCAACAACAAAACTAACTTTCCTGGCCTATTGTGTTTGACAAACAGCCAATTTACTCATTCAACACACAATGACTTATTATCTCAATACTATTCCTGTTCAATATGGCGTATTTTTTTTCTGAATTGTACATGATTTGGTTGTAAAAACAACAATAATTTGAACTGGGATGGGTATATAAAATTTGGGTGTAGAGATTTATTATATATGATAATTTGAATGACTTGTATATGACCTAGTTTGCGAACCCTGCCCTAATTAGCGACGTACACACGGTTACCCCGCATTTGAAGCAAAATACAATAATTAAATTTACACTTAATAATCTTTAAATCTACAAGTTAAGTTGATTTGTTGCTCTGTTTGTGCTGTATTAACATCCAGTCATGGCCACTCCTTACTATCTATCTATCTATCTATCTATCTATCTATCTATCTATCTATCTATCTATCTATCTATCTATCTATCTATCTATCTATCTATCTATCTATCTATCTATCTATCTATACCTCCATCCATCTATCAGCAAACTAACTAATCATGGATCTATTGATCGATTCACATATCCAGACTGATATCCAGTCTGGCATCCAATCTACTGCCTCAAGAAAATTATTTAAAACTAACGATAGTGATTACTTGTCATAGCATGAATGTGGATTCTTATAGAAAAATCCACATTTCACAAAAAGATTTTTGTCACATTACCGCTTTATGTTTCAAAATTTCTAAATGGGGAATAAAATTGAGCTCTTTGGCTTGGCGTGCGTCGTATGTGGCTTGTGCAGTGCTTCCTGGGGTTTAATGGGGGAGGGGGGGGGGGGGGGGGGGGGTATGGCACATGTGCGCATGCCTCTGCCAGTTCTGTTATATACGTTTGGCACGAAGACTAATGTTTATTCCAGTGCTAAGAATGGGATATCCTTGCTCTGTGTCAACTTTTATTTTTTAATTTAAAACTAGTCAGTTTTGTCAGATATTTTGCTTCAGACAAAACTTTTCAAAGACTGATTAACAAATAGCCATGACCTTACGATGACGCTCTTGGTGATATTTGGGGAGCAGTAGAGCAATGCGGCCGCTGTATTCGTGCGCGTTACGGCGCATCGCTGCTACATCTGGTGGTAGGGCTCTACGTAGTGATTAGCCCAGCACCGTACAGCTGGGCGCCATTGTTCTGGGGCGCCCCCTGTCACTCCCTATCACACTATTAGCCTTCACATTCGGCGCTAAATTGCTACCTACGGACTGAGACAATTATTTACTTTGAAGTGCCTGTCCTGAGCCCCGCTTAATTGCCTTTCTTTATCTTCTCCCTGTCTTTTTTTTTTTTGTAGAAAATGAAAAACTTACAGCCCCCTGTTTTACTACTAAAACCTTGCGTTCAGAAATGAACGAGAATGAAGTTCATTTGTACTTCTCTTAGGAGTTCGTGAACTGGGCTGGTCAAGCATGTCGACCATCTATAATACGCCGTCTATTATCACGGGCGCTTTTAATATTTCTGGGGATCGGTTAGGATTGTATTACGACAGTTCCACGTCAGCCGATTTTCTTTCTTTCTTTCTTTCTTTCTTTCTGTCTTTCTTTCTTTCTTTCTTTCTTTCTTTTTTCTTTGTTTGTTTGTTTGTTTATATCTTTCTTTGTTTGTCATAGATTTCTTGTTATTATTTCTTTTAGAACTTTTTCGCACTTTTTAGCACTTTTACCCCTTTATTGTTTGTAGAGTTATTTTGACAAACAAACAAACAAACAAAAAATATAGAGCTTTTCAGAATCATGTAAAGACTGAACCTCAACAGAAAGTTATAGCACCCTAAAAATCAAAGGGAAAAAAACCTGTTACGTTTTGAGCTGTTTCTTTAATACGCTGTAGAAACGTATTTTATGTTGATTTGAAAGAGATAATTTCAGCACTGACTGCTTTCTAGACCGACGATTTCATTTCATTTGTTGTCTTATTGTTTTTGGCCGCCAAATGTTTGCATCCGGCCAGAGCGCTCTTTCTACGATTTTATGGACGTGGCGTGATATTTTTCGAGGACAAGTTGATCCTAAATAAAGAACAAATAAGAATCTCCTTCTTATGAATCTCTTTCTTTAAATTTAGCATTTAACTTAATTTTTCAGTTCCCGGTGTCCCCAAAACTTATGTTAGCTGTAGGAGCAGTTAACGCAATTCGTTAACGGTACCGTTAGGTTTTGTAAATATGATTCCCGACATTTTTAAAGCTGAGAATGGATTTCCTGAGATAATTGCTTGTTGAGCAAACGGCCGAGTTTCAGTTTGGTGTTGAGGAAATAATAACCGGTGAGCAAATGACCTGCCCCGTTATCGGAACTGATCTGATCGATTATCGGCACTGATTGAATTCACGACCACTGATCGGTACCAACAAGGCGTGTCATCTGATTCTGAACTGTCAACAGTTTTAGCTGTATTGGAAATATATATAGCGGAAAACGTGCAAAATTACTATTGCTGTGTGTAGGTGGATCTTAGAAGAACTCTGGAATACTTGGCCACTGATACCCTGTTATGGTGCTTTAACCCCCAGCCAAACCTCCCACAACACCCCAAAATAATAAATAAATAGTTTTGAAAATTCAGATAAGTTTTGGCACTGTACGGTATAGGTCAGATGTCGTTTGATCACCCCCACAAGAAACCTCCCACCCTACAGTACCCACTCATCACCCCCACACCACCCCATACCACACCACCCACTGATCACCCCATCCCACACCACCCACTGATCACCCCCATCCAAACACCACCCCTATCCCACACCACTCATGGATCACCCCATCCCACCGCACACTGATCACCTCACCCCAACACTACACCACGCCATCCCACACCACCCACTGAACACCCCCATCCCAACACTAACCCACACCACCCATTGAGCACCCCCACCCACTGCACACTGATCACCCCCACCCCAACACCCACCCCACAACACCCATTGAGCACCCCACCCCACTGCACACTGATCACCCCCACCCCAACACCCACCCCACAACACCCATTGATCACCCCCCGACACCGCCCCACCACACAGCACCCACTGATCACCGCCATTCCAACACCACCCCACCCCACACTGATCACCCCATCCCACAACCACCCCACCCCACAACACCCACTGATCGACCCCAACACAACACCGGCCTCACCCCACTGCACACTGATCACCCCCACCCCAACACCCACCCCACAACACCCATTGATCACCCCCCGACACCGCCCCACCACACAGCACCCACTGATCACCCCCATTCCAACACCACCCCACCCCACACTGATCACCCCATCCCACAACCACCCCACCCCACAACACCCACTGATCAACCCCAACACAACACCAGTCCCACCCCACAGCACCCACTGATCACCCCTACACCACTCCAACCCCACACCACCCATCCCAATGCATTTCGTATATTTAAGGCAATATTACAGTTGCTAGTTCTGTCCAGTGTCATAAAATGCAAGACCTGATCAGGGCGTCGGTTAAACATATGTGTGGGAAGGATGGGGGGTTGTTCTCTAGCGACTAGATATATCCCAGTAATATCAAGATTACAAGAAGGGAAATTCTTGTTACGTTTAAGGAACATCTCTTCTAAGCGTGGTCAACTTAAAGATTAATGAAACAGAGAAAAGCATTTGGAAATGTTCCTAAATTGAAATCGAAATGAAGAAATAACTTCAACAATGGTGCGTCGGGGCTCGGGGTTAGGGTTAAGGTTAGGACGTAAACGGATTAAAAGAGACTTTAATACTATTTCGCTAGGATTAGGCGTGAGACTGGGATAATAAGAGGACATTGTGTGATGTTATATGTGAGGTTGTTTGTTATGTTGCAGACATGCTTGCTTCAGTGAATGAGAGAGAGCCGAGCCCAGGGCTTGACAACAAGAACTTCCAACCATGGCACCGTCCCAATGCCTCTACGTCACCAACGACGCTACTTCCGGCCACGCTGTCTGCGCATGCGTCGCTCTACACGAGCACCCAGTGTCAGAGCGCACCTGCAACCACTACGTCATCGCTGTTCAGTAGCGCCTCGGCGTCCAAACCCCACGGCGACTCGGCCTTCTCCAATCCTGCCCTCTCCGGCATGGCCAGCATGTATTCCCGCATAGCAGGACTACATAACAGTTACGGCGAGTCCTGGCCATTTAATTTACCTGCAACCGTAGCCCCGGGCTCAATAGGACTCGACTTTGACGTCACGTCTCTATCTACAGGGTGGCTCAAAGATAGCAGCCTGAGCCCAGGACTAGCTAACACCTACCCCACAACTAGTTACGGACTCAGTTCTCTTACGTCACCATTCTTGTCCACAACTGCTCGAGACACTTATAAATCTCTGATACCCGGCGCACAGACGGACGTCATTGCGTCACCCTTCCCATCCCTGCCTAGTATAGGAGGCAGCATTAGCAGTAGAAATAACCGAGGTAGGTACCCGGGTAGATCCAACTGTGACTGTCCTAACTGCGCGGAAGCGGACCGGCTAGGACCGGCCGGGGAGGCGTTACGCAAGCGTAACATTCATAGTTGTCACATCCCCGGATGCGGAAAGGTTTACAATAAATCCTCACACCTGAAAGCGCACTTGCGGTGGCACACTGGCGAGAGGCCGTTCGTCTGCAATTGGTTGTTTTGCGGGAAGCGATTCACACGCTCGGACGAGCTACAGCGCCATCTACGCACGCATTCGGGAGAGAAACGCTTCGCCTGTCCTGTGTGTAACAAGCGCTTCATGCGCAGCGATCATCTCGCCAAGCACGTGAAAACACACAGCGAGGGTGGCGAGGAACCGGAGGTGCAGTCGGACAAAACCGCACACCCGGAACTCAACGGCGCTGTCAAATAGCCGCTGTAACTAAACAAATCCCCTAGGTCGTTGTCAAATAGCTGTTAAAAAAACTACGTGCGTTAAACTCGTTTTTAGATTGTTACAATGTTTTTATTACTGTTAATTATTAGGTGTAGTTTGAACAAGCAGTTGATGACGTAAGCATGACTCAGCAGCGCCGCTCTCAGAGGCTTGCCCGTAACAAATGCATACATGATAAATGATAGACACCACTGACGTCATTACGGTTTCTTGGCCGGAAGTAAAAAATCCAGCATTTGGTTTTCCTTTTAAGGGTGACAGATTGATAATTAATAATCAATTTAAAAAAAAAAAACGTACCCAAGTCGCGCAGTTCATCGGCCGCTTCTGGGCTTGACTAATTATCGAAATAATTCGCAATATTTTTATATCACAAATTAAATGCCATTTCTTTAATGACTAAAAACGCACGAAAGTGACATAACACGTATGATAAATTAACCCACTACGCAACACATAAATTAAGATTACATAACTTTTAGTTTTGAATTGCAATGTGTAAAAAACATGTTTTCCAGTAAGGTCCATTTTCCAAAATGGTTCTTTTCTTTAAAAAAAAATGCATTAATAAATTAGCTGCAGCTTTTTTCACTTGCCAAACCACCCCGCTCCCCTAACATCTTCACCCCTCGCGTCGCCCCCACCCCCTCTCCGCAGAGTTCTTCTCGTTATCTGATAACAGGACGTTACATATCTTCGCTGAATAAAAGTGGAATAAAATTCTGAAGTTCTATTGCTTACGATGCTCCTAAAACTGTAATTTCTCTTTTTTTGAGATACAATTAGAATTTTGAAATAAAAGACTAAAATAAAAAAAAAAGTTAAAGAACCAGTGGAAATCATCATAACATTGTCAGTGATGATTAAACGTGAAAATATTTTCTTTTTATTTTAAACGTATCGTCACTGGATGTGAATAATCAGATTCTCCTTATTTTTAGATATTTCAAAACAGATTTCGCGTTTCCCACAGAAATTGAAATATGTTTAAGCTCCATTTTATTTTCTAAAACCCCAATTTTAACTTTGATAAAATATGTCAATTTTCTACGCACGTGTTGTAATTAAATAAAATAAAATTATTATCCATTAAGTATTTTTCATTATTTTTTTTTTTATTTTTAAGGATTTAAGTGGTTATTTATTTTAAAAAATAACGGTGCTTGGTCAACATTTTCTACTGGATTAGATTTTGTCCTTCAAAACTACGAATATAAAGCAAAAATATTCTATGAGCTTTAGGGTTGAACGAATGGATCTTGTGATTGAGATCCGGTTATATTTTGTACGAATTAATACGAAGTGTTGGAATGTTTTTGAGAGTCACTCTCGAAGCAACTTTGACCTTAGATATAAAGTCACCAAGACACAAGGTCGTCGCCGACTTTTATTGTACAAGTTACTAATCTTCTTTATTAGTGTGAATGACAGGCTTAATTAATAAAACTTCGCGATCCGGTGCTTAAGTACTGATGGGCCGAGGTGATAAGACTTAAGTGAGTTAAGTATTCGAATCAAAATTAACTTTTCTGTTAATGGCCAACGCTATTGCAGACTGAAAAGAAATTGATTGATTTATTATTATTATTTTTTTTTTTTTTGGTGAAAAAGTAAACAAACAACCAAAGCAGAAGGTTACACCTTGCACATCTCGTTATTGCACACCTCGTTATTGCACACCCGAAGCCAATATTACTATAGTACACGAGCTTTGCTCACAAAATCGCCCCGAGATTTCCCTTGAACTAAATAGATTGGCTAAAAAGTATATGACATATGTGCCTATATTTTTTGGGCAATTTTTGCTTCATTTTGGGCTAATTTGTTTGTCTATTTCCGTTTAAAATGTTTTAATATTGATACTTAAGTTAAAAGAGATTTCATGATGCAAATTGTACTCAATTAAACTTATAAATTTATTATTTTTTATCCACTTAAAGGGAAGCGTTGCTCACACATATCTGGCATTCAGAGTAATTGAATGGGTTAAAATACACACCATGTATCACCATTTGAAATGAAATAGAAGTCTGTTATATTGTTGAAAACAAACTTCTTGATGTAATATGCTGTGTGTTGACAAGATGCCGCGAATTTCCGGTGGTTCTTTGAATGTCTGTAGATGCTCGAATATATCTAATTGTGGTAAATTGCTTATTTGCTAATGAAAAATCCTGCATACCCACTGTTGAATAATCAAAAAGTGTGATTGCTGATAATTTTTTAAATATGTTAAAAGTAGGCATTGAGCAAATCCAAGCCCACCGGTTTAATAGTCAGTTATTTTATACTTGCTTTTTGTATAATCATTTCCGCGTAGAACGCCGCACAACTGTTATATAACCACTAACAAACTCGGTCACAATGACGTCAGAGTGACGACAACGTGACGTCATAGCGTTATACTGCTATTGATTGCTTGTAGTAGGACGTACATTGCCCGGCAGTGTACTGAAAGTCATGTGTTATGAGACCAGTAAATCAAGTACTTTACAACATAATTTGCTGTTTCATTTCTGCCTTGAAATGATCTTTAATAATTTAAATATGACAGGATGCAGATCGAATGTTTTCCTATAGAACAATTAAGGGGTATAAACGAGCATGAGTTAACGGAATAGCATGGGGGTAATGCAACATATGAGGCTACAGAACATGTGGTAATAGAGCATTAATTGGATTATGGAACATGGGGTAATATTCTGGTATACGTATTAGAGCACGGGATAATAGGACATGGGGTTATAGAAACAGGGTTATGGAACATTGGGTTATAGAAAATGTGGGAGTCAGAGCATGGGGCAATATCACATGGAGCACTACAGCATGAGATAACAAAATATGGGTCACACAATGTGAGGTAATAGAGGGCGTATGGTAAAGGAATATATCTGGGTAGCCGGAAAGATAATTAAAGATTTGGTGAGAAAATTTACCATTTGTTTCATACGTGAAACGTAGCATTGCATCATCCAGCATCTATTATACGCTTGATCCGGCAGGTGTACATTTATAATACCATATTCTATTGTCGTATGCCGTCGCCATCGATCAAATGCGTCATTAAAAACTTCATTTAATCCATTATAACATATTCTTGTACAGAAAAATTAATAGGCATATACCACCGGACATAATACCACCAACAAAATGAAACTAGGGCAAAATACCACCAAAGATATCTTTTTATTATACAACGTAACAACGCAGACTCGGTGGCGTCCAGTAATACAAGAAGCTCAAATAAGATGCGAAACGGAGACGGCTTAGGGATTATAAGAGATACACACTCACGTGACCCAACATGCAGCGTAACAACCCAGACAGGGTGGCTCACAGTCATCGCGGAAAAGACTCAACATACGACGCATGACTGAGACAGCTTAGGTATTATAAAATCAGATGCAGTAGGTCGCAGAGAACAAGAGCAAATATTCCGCCATGTCATTATTGATAAGGGGTTACCATAGCGCGAGACTTTCCGCATATAAATAGGGCACTAAAATGAGTAGAATTTAAACCAATATCAACAGCAATAATTTAGCCACGACAATAAACTAAATGGGATCTACAAAAAAGAACAGTTACAGTGGAGTAGAATGTCCTCATTGAATGTAATTTTACGTTTGTTTTAGTTACATTCAGTTATAAATAGCTCCAGTGATCAGAGAAAACAATAACAGATTGTGGTGGTATTTTGTCCTAGTTTTCATTCCCTTGGTGGTATTTTGTCCGGTGGTATTATGTCCGGTGGTATTATGTCCGGTGGTATTTTGTCCTACACCCATCGTTACATGCGTGGAGTGCTGGACAAAAGAAAGAACATCAAAATGACTGGTAGTAAAATCAGTAACCGTTCTTCTCACATCGCCCCGCCCTAGTTGCTGCGTATACTCTTCATGCGGTCGTATCATCCCCTGAAAAAGAAACAAACATACTAGGGTATATAGTGATATGTTTCCTTGGAAATGGATCTGTGAAAAGTAAATAATAACTGGTTCACTTACGTCCCCTTAATCACGCACGCCAGTTCCAAATACTATCAAATCAACGAACCTCTGTTAAAGCATATAGATATAGTGATATAGAAAATTATAAAGTGAGAATTTGTTTTGGAAAACCGTAGGAACAGATACAATGCTCCCAATAATTAAGTACGTGCAGACTCATGTAAATATTTCAGTGGACTTTAGTCTTCGCAGCAGTCGTTCCCTGCCTCCGTCGAGGACTTAGGCGTAGCATAACATTCATCAACATACAAAATTAGACATACAGAGCACATATCTCGAAAGCAGTAACTATGTATTACAAAGATGATTTTGGTGAAGGCTGAATTTTCTTCCAAAGTATAACAAATATGTGGCGACTTTAGACTTTTTCTCCTCGCAGATCCTAAAATTACAATAGAAGAATAAGGCATGAACATGTAACATGAATGAAATATAAGGGTTTAAATATTTGGCCATATTTCGACAATAAGTGACAACAGTAGAGTAAGGATTTTTAACTGTCAGAGAGATCTAAAATTTAGAAATAATGCAAACAATGAACAGACTTAGAGAATTACATCAAAGTCAAGATATTTGCTATTCAATCTCAAAATGAAACAAAACACCAACAGTTTATGTTATAGATAAACCAAAAAAAGGAGTGGATTCGTGAAATATAGTACATTGATCGTGGCGTAGTCACCCGAGATGTATTATGTTTCACGAATCAACGACTTGGAATGGTTAGTCGGACTTCAACCAACCAATCCCACTCCAATAGAGCGTGAAATATAAGTTTTCAGTGATCATGATTTTAATTAATCGATTTAAAGTCCTTTGTTTTTTTCACAATACAGCGTATGCCGGATGAGTAGTGTCAAATATTCTAATTGTATAATAAACTGTCTATCCAACGTTTAAACCCTTTGCTTCGTGCAAGCGCTCCATTCAGTTGAATTATCTGAACAGTTTACAACCATGGATAGCAGGGACGAAATTTTTATAACCCAAAATATTCTACTGGATAGTACTATTACTACAACATTAGCGGCGGAAGCTGTTATGAATCTTAGTTTTTTATTTTCTGATCAGTCTGACGAGGAATTGCTTCAAAATACTCAAACTCTTGAAAAACAATTAGAAGAAAAATCGGATGAGGAGCCATCGTTATTTTAATTAGGCGGTGCACAATACAGTGTATTAGTGAAAACTGCTACACACCACAAACACAAGATTACATAATCCGGAGTGGTTTTACACAACATAATTAACTGAATGACTGGCGTCAAAAGAAATATATTTTTACATAAAAGTATACAAAAGGCTCTGCTGGTTGCATGTGATACCGCCATTTTGTGGTCACCCTTATGTCATATAATGTAAAGTGAAAAATTATGAAAATTAAATTATAAATCAAACCCAAGTGCAACCCTTATATATGATCATATAACAAGGATACTTTGATTAAGAATACTATTTTAGGGCAAACGATGAAATTAAAATTCTGGATCCTCAGCCGATAAGTGTTCACATTTTGTGAATAATTACAGAAAAGAAATCAAGATCCCTTCATAAAAATCATCGATTTTTATTGCAATAAAATCAAGCATCAAACAAACAACAAACAACAAACAGCTTTATATACTAGTCGAAGTTCTAGGAGAAATTCTCAAAACAATTATGAAATATATGTAAGGGGATTAAATAATAAAGCTAAGAGGCGGTGTATTGTTATAGTGAAGCTGATCTAAATTTTACAACATCAATTGACGACAACATCAACTAATTCATATTGTAAATATGCTTAAATATGTTTGTTTTAGAATCATTTGTATTTTAAAACTACTATGATTTCTTGGTTGATGGTTGATAGGTTGATAGGTGTCATCCTATGCCGTGTATTGCTTAAAGAGAAAAGAGAAATTATATTATACGCACAATTTGCAACCTGATATTCATTGACATAACAAAAAAAATACAAACAAACAAAACGATGAATTGGGTTGGCATTCCATTAATTCTCAGCGTAAAGTGGTTAAAAATGGCAATCGAAACGTAAGGTATTGATTTTAAGTTATGTTATATCATAACGCCAACGCATCAACATATTTTATTTAATTGAATAATTTAGTAATCAATTATTCTTTGTGTGTACCACTTCCCAGGCTGTACATGTTCCATATTATTTTAGCTAAGACTTAATTTAAAATTTACTGCGTGATGTTATTAAAATTGAAATAAGTTGCATCTGTCTAGTCATGTGAATAAATAGCTGATATTTTATGGGTTTCTATGCTCCACTACGAATAAAAGCTCTTGCAGGTTCTCTGCTGTCCATATTGAACGTCGCAGACTGTTGCATAAAGCACTCATTCAAATCAAAATTAGTTTGGCTGCAAAATCTACCAAACAGACTTCTATAAAGACATTATATAAGCTTTTTATACTGTTGGCGCGGTGTGACGTCATAGGTTCAATCTTTAAACAGGGTAAGAGGAATATCTGATGAGAGTAAATTCTTTTACTCTGGCACTTAAAAGTACAATGCTGATCAATTAACATGAAAAGGAACAGAAAAATTTTAATGCAAAGTTTTCGCAACAGAAAAAAACTTTTTCTCAGTATTTTATAAGTGTGATGAATAAATGGGCAAATACATGAAACTTTAAAACACAGTTATTATTTATTACAGACAACATTTATGCTCACCAGGCCTCTTATAATATCAACTTTATCATAGGGCAACATTCATAAAGCCATTTATATGCACATATTTAGAGCTTGAAGAATTAAATTTATTTTAAAGATGACTTTTCCAATACGGACTTTAAATTCATAAGATGCTACATGAAATGTTGTAATTGATATAATCTTTTCCTTGATTTTCATGCGTATTAATAGAAGTACTTTAGCGATATAAGATGCTCGAACGGGCGTGTTCTTTTCGGCGTTGTGACTGGCAAATTGATAAATAATGCATCAACATATGATAAAAATTACAGTAGAAAATGTCCCTATGCTGTCTGGATCGATCGTGGGATTTGTTATTTAAAAGAATGTTATTTAAATGATAGTGAGGCGCTCTGAGAGTACACGGATACAATAAACATTATCAATAAACTGCAATAAAATCATCCCGTGAAAACGTAACTTTGGAAGCGTTCCTTTAGGACTGTAAATTAATGAGCTGAAGAGTATGGCCTTGGATCATAGGCTATCTCACTGGAAGAATGTACGTAATGTAATTTATTCAATTATGCTCATGTAAAAGCCTATATATCTCAGTACAGAAAATTTAAACCAGTTCTGAGCACGTGTTTTCCATGAAAGAGAGACAACACTCTTCGTGCAGTGAAGTGATTGCACTGTCTGTTGTTGAGTTACTCTAAGCACACTGCAATAATACCATCTATATGTCTCAGAAATATAAAAATGCCAATGGGTTATTAAGGTTGAGTAAATAATAAGTAACTCAAATTTAACATTTAATGCATAGGTGGCGTTTGAGACCAATTCCTGTCTACTCGGAATTTATCATAAAAAGGACCTTTATAAAAAATATCTATTTAAAGGGATAATGGTTTTCTTTTAAAATGAGGTTTCTACTAGTTTGAAGCAGTATTCTTTAAGAAGTTCGCTTCTATTCAAGCACATTCTGTGTAAATTTCCTTCATTTGCATTTTATTTTAATCGCTATATGCGACATGATTGAAGTATGTTCGGTCTTCATACTGTGCTTTATAAATTACGTATGACGTATGATATGTTTACTAAATAATAAAATAATACATCTGGAATAAACTTATTGGACAAACATGTTATCGTATAATTTATTAACCTGTGAATAATTAATCAGATAATATATACAGATCATTTTATTTATTTATTTATTAAGATAAATTTCCAAGATCAAAGGCGCGAAACCTGCAAAATGTGGATATAAAAGACGATTTGAGACGTTTCTTATCAATAGAATTGAACGAAGATAAGAAGCTAATTTGTACACTGCAGAGAAGACCCGTGTCTATGGCAACCATAGGAAGCGAGTTATGGCTTGTCACAGACTGGCAGTGTTCAAGGAAAATCGAGATAGTAAAATCTGGAGAGGACGGGTGTTTGTCTAATATGCGGACAATATCAGCTTATCTCGAGCAAATGAAAGCTCTTCGAAAAGAAGAGGTTTGATCATTTTGTATTTTCTATAACACAGACCCGAAATGGGGACATAGTTGCTGCGTGTATGACGGATGGATTAGTGACTATAGACAACGTTGGCTTAGTACATGATTCTATCATCCCGGGACGGTATACAGAAGTGGCTGCAGATAGAAAATACGTGTACGGATTGGTAGATTACAGTACCGTCACTGTACATGACTGCAAAGGCGACGACTGGGTAAATGTTAGAAAGATAGAGCTGGAGGAAAGTCACATGGATATGTTTGCCTACAACCAAATACTAACTCTGTCTTGTGCCGTGGAGGAACTGTCACGTTATGATCTCCATAGCAACTTTATGGCTAGTGTATGGGTTGGCACAGAGGGTGAGCATCGCATGACAGTGCGCAATAGCGACGGAAGTGGCAACATTTTGTTTTGTGAGAGCATCACTAATGAGCTGGTTGTGTTGCTCTCTGACTACTCCTACAAGAGGCTGAACATAAAGGGCTCGACATTACAGCATGTATATATTGTCATTATCTATGACAGGAGCCTGGTTGTTGCTTGTAAAGTGGACGAAGCTTTCTGCGTGATTCGTACTCACTGAAGCGTGTTACTTCACAAAATTGAATATTGATAAATTTGTCACGATTTTCTACATCTCTATTTGTTAATTGTGTTTATACAATATATGTAATGAGCGCATTGCTTCGCTTTCTGGGGAGGGGCGGGGAGGGGGGGCTGGTGTTACGGACCAAGACACTAAGAGTCTATTGTGTCAATTTTTGTTCACTGCCCCAGACATGCGACGTTTGTCACCCCCGTTCCTGCTCTATAGACATTAGTCAAGAGTTGACCACTTTCACAACTCGCCCGAGATACAGAGAGACGACCACAACAGTATCTATCTCTGCGGTTCGATCCTAGGCACCAAAGAACCTTTTGTGCCACTTTATATCTATTGTCCCATATATTCGAGTTTTTAATCCCCAAGCCTTCTATGTGTATATGTAGCCAAGGTCTAACCCCCTTAAATAAGGTCGTTAGTAATAGAGCGTGAAGGCTGCAGCAGCTTATTTTTCAACTTAAAAAGGAGGAAAAAAGGCAAAATAACGATTCAGGAAATGACCGATAATGAATACTTTATAAATTCATGCAAGAAAAGAAGGTGCGTCAAAACTTTATAGAAAAGCTTATTGAGGAAGAACTGGACGATGTTGAGAAGGCTCCTTATATTTTAGATTGAGGTACCTGTCTTCAAACAGAATACCACGTGCCATTTTGGATACAGCAAAACCATGTGTCCCAGCCTCACTAGTCCCTACCGCCAGATTCGTGACACAGCATAACAATGTGTCCCAGCCTCGCCATTCCCCACCACCAGATTCGTGACACAGCAAAGCCATGTGTCCCAGCCTCGTTTGCATTGTGAGTGATTGTCACAAACCCTCGCCCCACCCATATAACCACTGAAAATTAGCTAGCAATTCAAGTCTAAAGGCCAATTCAAATACCTGAACTTCCTGGACGTCGATGTCTTCAAGCAAAGTTTGACACAATTACACCTGGTTCTCTGCTCATCTCCGCTGACCTTCCCACTATATAAGCATAAACAACGTACTGAAAAGAAGATGAAAGCTAATATGAGAAGACCTTAAACTTGGTCGATACGTAAAACTGGATAATAAAGCGGATATTATCAACATTGCGTTCCAGCACACGATGACTCGTTATGACTCATCCTACCCTGTGACTATTAGCCAAGAGCTCACTGAGGATTTACTAAAGTGTTCATAAATTTTACTTAAATTGTTGCCACAACAATATAAAAAGAAAGTTATTCGCAGTATCTGAAACAAGTTGACGCATTGAAGTACGGCATGTTGTTTTTATCGTTGTTTGTAATAAATAAAAACGAGTATTTCCCCAATCGTTGGGATTATTAAAAGACTAAAGGCACTGATTTAAAACAGACTCTTCTCGCAACTTGCCAGTGCTCTCCAGATTATCGCAGAAGAATGAACTTTATAAGAGGAAATAATCTTTCTTAATCTTTTCCAGCGAGATATAAATAAACAAATAGATAAACAGAAAGAACTTTTAACTCATGAAGATAAATATGATGAATTATTTTATTTGCATAAGTTTTTGCATGTCGCCAATACCATTGTGTTTTTACTCAAATAAAACATTAAAAACTATGAGTAAATCAAAATAATAGATCTTTTATTTCCAACTAATGAATCGCGCTAAATTTGTAATCCTACTCGACACGCCTTGAATCCTCGCATGTTTCATTTTAGTAGTTACTATCACTGGCTTTAAAATTGAACAAAAGATATAATAATGATGACGTTGATTTTGGCATGAATGAAGTTCATTACAACCATTCCCAAAAAACTAAGCATTTAGTGATTTTTACAGTAAGTAACAAAGTGCACTGTGACGTCAACAAAAGACTATTGTTTTAGGATAAGGCCCATAACAAGGAGCGCGTCGTACTTATCATGATGGTGTGATGTGTAGTGGCTTCTTCGTTGTTCCTAACTCCACAAACAAAGGAATTCATTTCAATTTTTGTTAATTATAACTAAAGGTTGTGACCCAAATTCTTTAGGATCACTTCGTCCCCTGGAAAAGGCTCCTGCGCATAACTTTAAGCAAATGAAAAATTATCTACAAATGTATTGGCTAGACTGAATCCAAGAACAATATGTGTTTTTACACATTGCTATAAGCGTCTTCTAAGTATATAATTATATAATGTTAAAGCTCATTTGTAACTTTAGTATGTGCTTATTGTCAATATACATGACGGTGGGGACCACTTGGCTTATATTCCGTTAACTTATAGCTTTAGAATGTGCTTATTGTTAATATACGTCACGGTGGGAACCACTTGCTCATATTCCGTTTATTTATAGCTTTAGGGTTTCCATATGGTCAATATGCAGCCACGGTGGGAACCAGTTGGCTCATATTCCGTTTATTCATAGCTCTTGAATGAGCTTATTGTCAATATACGTCACATTGGGAACCACTTGGCTCATATTACGTTTATTTATGGCTTTAGGGTTTCCATGTGGTCAATGTACGTCACGGTCTGAACCAGTTGGCCCATATTCCGTTTATTTAAAGCTTTAGGGTTTCCATATGGTCAATATACGGCAGTTGGGAACCACTTGGCTCATATTCTGTTTATTTATAGCTTTAGGGTTTCCATATGGTCAATATACGTCACGGTGGGGACCACTTGGCTTATATTCCGTTGGCTTATAGCTTTAGAATGTGCTTATTGTTAATATACGTCACGGTGGGAACCACCTGGCTCATATTCCGTTTATTTATAGCTTTAGGGTTTCCATATCGTCAATATTCGGCACGGTGGGAACCACTTGCTCATATTCCGTTTATTTATAGCTGTAGGGTTTCCATATGGTCAATATGCAGCCACGGTGGGAACCAGTTGGCTCATATTCCGTTTATTCATAGCTCTTGAATGAGCATATTGTCAATATACGTCACATTGGGAACCACTTGGCTCATATTCCGTTTATTTATGGCTTTAGGGTTTCCATGTGGTCAATATACGTCACGGTCTGAACCAGTTGGCCCATATTCCGTTTATTTAAAGCTTTAGGGTTTCCATATCGTCAATATACGGCACGGTGGGAACCACTTGCTCATATTCCGTTTACTTATAGCTTTAGGGTTTCCATATGGTCAATATGCAGCCACGGTGGGAACCAGTTGGCTCATATTCCATTTATTCATAGCTCTAGAATGAGCTTATTGTCAATATACGTCACATTGGGAACCACTTGGTTCATATTCCGTTTATTTATAGCTTTAGGGTTTCCATGTGGTCAATATACGTCACGGTCTGAAAATGGAATGTGTTTTGATGACTAGTATAATCCTAACGACGAGCTTTAAAATGCCATAATATCTTAATTTTATTTATGTTTGGAGTAGATGTGAATGAATGCCTTTACAATACAACAACTGTTTTGTGAGTTTGGTAGACAAAATAAAAACACGATTAAATTAATTTTACATGGTTAGGTCACAAAAAGTGTACCATAATAATTCTGTAAGAGATCTGGAAGTGTACAAGATTTACGCTGATGTAAATGAACAGTCATAAAGAATATTGTTCACTGCATAAAGTAATGAATAGAGACTATGGATAGAACACAAGAGGGCTTGGGGTGTACGGTTTTGTATCATCCATTGTGTATGGAGTGAAAGCCATGTCTAATAACGCCATAATACCACACTCTGATCTTATTTATAAGTCTCATGTGTTCGTATTTCAATAGGTAGTCTCATCTGCGCATTATCCAGAAGCTTTGTGCTCCTTTCACGAGAAAACCCATTTGACGAGAAGCACTGGATACAATATGACAACACGACGGTGTATAGTGAATCTGCATTACAGGCGTCATGTTAGGAGAGTTTATACTTGAAGAGTTTATACTTCGATTGAAAAAAATATATAAGATATTGTGACGTAGAGAGAGATTTAAGAGTAACCTAAGGCACCAGTAAACACATTAATGAGATACGACAATGTGACTCGGAATTCAAGTAAGGTAATTCATTGCTTTTTCTTATCACTTCAATACATTTTACTGTTTTATCATACTTTCACTTAAAAGCAGACAAAAGTTTATCATGCAAAATAACGGCATTAGTATGTATTTGTCTCCTTTGAACCTTTTTATTTTGATAATATCAAAATCTACAGCGCCATAATCTTTTAAAAGTAAAAAAGAACTGAATTCTCTCTGTTAGGTTTTGCAGAGCAATTTTGCACACTTTACTTAAAGTTTAACAAAGACACGATTAATTTAGCGAAAAAAGCAATTGCAAACACTGCCAGTTGGAGGTCCAGATAGTGATAAGCAAAAATGAATGCTTAATAAAAGCTGAAGCACCTAAATTGAATTACATCACCTTCGTCGTTTATCGAACGAAAATATTAATAGATCTGAAATAACTGGTTTAGTAAATTACATTTTCAGCGAAATCATAGATGCTGATCCCTTAGAAGAACTAAAAGGTGCTCTTTTAATAATATAAATCAATATAAACCACGCATTTTAGTTCTCGCTTCTGAAGCCTATTTATTTTACTTGAATGTTTGTTTGTGAATAAATCTGTCTGTGTTTTTCTAATAGGATACAATTGAAGAAGACATCAGTATAAATAATTATCTACAGAAGTGCTATTAAACACACAACTCATATGAAAATGAAGGAAAACAATGCAAAGTATTGCAGCGAAATATAAAGAACTACAGTGATGTAATAAACTTTGTATTTTTTAAGTGGCACATGATGGCAAAAGAGATTGCAACAATGAAACAGTTTGGTAAAGGAAAGCAGCTAGTGAAACTTGGAACAATAACGTCCTGTGTGGTCTTGATAGCATGTTGCTTATATGTTTACTGTGTTCACAATTTCGCTGATGGCAGGGATGAAAACGTAAATATCAATATATCCCAGTTTGAACAGTATGACTTCACAGGTAACATTTACTCAGGATATTGCAAGTATGTAAGCAAGAAACTTTTCAAACATTACTGTGTTTATATTTCAATAAACTATGCTCACTTGCTCTGAACACCAAATAAATCTCTCTAGAAGTTTTGTTGATATGTTGTTCTTTTAGGAAGAATATTGAATATAAAATGAGACTGATTGGAGGTTAATATGGTATTTAATCACAGACGTATTATATTTACTTTTGCTTTTGCAGCTCATAGATCAAATATACAGAGAGACGACATAGAAGTCAGTAGATGTAACAGCGCTGACAGAGCTGCATTCCTGCACAGAAAGTGCGGGCAGAGTCCTTATAACTACTCCGCCATATTATCAAAAAAGAAGTCTCTATATAAGATAGAACACGCTTTAAAACTTATGAAGGTAGATGATAAACATAAGATTATCACATGTGTCCCACCCAAATGCGGAAGTTCTACATTTTATTCGCTTTTAATTCAGTATGCCGGTAAGTTTGTTAGGGGAAAAGATAATCCAGAAACATTAGCCGTGCATAGTGGACCGTTCCAAAGAGAACACGGTATAAAGCCTTTAGGCGATTACAGCGACGAAGAAGCCATCTACCGATTAAATACATACACAAAAATAATGGTTGTTCGAAATCCATTGGTTCGAGTATTTAGTGCGTATCGGCAGAAGTTAGCAACTACAAAGCCACCAAAATGCCTTGACTTCTTCCAAACAGACCTTGGAAAAAGAATACTACTTCAATATAGAAAAACATTAACCCCGGAAGAAGAAAAGTGCGGATATGACGTCACTTTTCAAGAATTCATGGCCTATGCAGCTAGTCAGAACAGAGTGCTGAAAGGACACCACTGGGAACCTTATACGCCTCAGTGTCTTGCTTGCAACGTCAAGTATGACCACATCCTTAGGCTAGAAACAGGAAAAAGTGACGAGCTGGAATTCGTGAATAGATTTCTAAATGCCGCGAAAACCAATATGACAAATGTGTATTTGCGCAACAATAAAGGGACATTGGACGAAAGAGTATTAGCAGATAACAACTTTGAGAAAATATATAACGAATTTTCAGGTGTAAATGCTTCCGATTTTGAAATAGTGAAAAGTATTTACAAGAATGAACTGAACTTATTCGGATATACTGCAGAATTACACGATAATGGATTGGCAACCAAGTGTCGGATAAGCGTCAATGGTAAAACTTGCTGCTAGATGCCATGTTGCACTTAACACGCAACAAACAATAAAACGTACTGCTAAATGACAGATTGTACTTAATACGCAACAAGCAATGAAACGCGCTATTTAACACTCAACGCGCAACAATCAATCAGACGTACTACTGGATGCCAGGTTATACTTAAAGCTACCCCAGAATGAAGCTTTATTTAACGAGGTGTGAAAACATATTGATTATATTACTATGATAAATATCGACATTAACACCCAACAACCAACAAATAAATACACACTGAATCGTTGTGAGCTATGTTTTAACATTTACCGCATATGGGTTTGATTTACGAATCAGTAACAAATAGTTTTTTACTTACCATTAAGTAAAGAAAACATACAGTTCCCTTTTAATAACAAAGTAGAAAAGAAAATTTCCTAAATATTTTTGCCAATCGAAACATTACGGTTATATATGCATATATGTATAGTATGATTACTGAGTAAGCTTTAATGTTGTGTTTGTTTCCATGAAAAGAGGGCACAAGCAAAACATATCTAAAATCTCTGTTTAGCTCCTTGCCTGCGAAGTAATTGGTATCAGACATACAGAAAATCTCTGTAATTTTTTGCGTAATACCACGCGACATCAACATCAGTTAGCCTTTTAGCAAATATTGTCTTTACTGGGAAGGATCCTGGTTTATCTGTATAGCAAAGGTAATAATTCAGTTAACAGAAATATATAGTTCTCATTATTTGTCCATTCTAACCTGTGTAATCCGGCGGAATTGGAACAAATGAAATGATTAAGCCCTATAAAGGGTGTTGTTATTAAGTCTGAAAATATCATTTAATGTCCAAACTTATGGCTGCTATTTCATGATTGCCACTCGCACACCGGAAACCGTAGTATTTAGCCGTGTATATTATGAGGAGATATGCACACGCACTCTCCTAGTATCGTCATGTTAGGCACTTTCGAAAATATGTGCTCAATATAACCATAACAATGTGGCATGGCGACAAGTACATCCCAGAAGAGTTTATAAATAAATAATTTATAATAGAATATAATTGTAATAATTATATTTGCAATTGCCATTATTGTAATTGTCATTAGCTATCTGATTTATTGGCAGAGTGATATAGCAGGTGCTTCTTCGAGGGGGTTGGACAATCAGGTAGTACTCAAATTGACTGACTTTTTCTGTACAAACTGTATGAGGCATTAAGGAAGACTAAATTAGATGGCATCGGCCAAATTCATGACATTATATGACACCTTCCTTTCTTTGAGATAATATATTTATATACATGCTTATATTTATACATGCAATATATTTATAAAATAAATTCCTTTTTTTATTCAAAACGTCTTTATCAATGGAATGAATGATGGAATGAATGAATGCCCTCTAACATTTTTTCTCTTGTAGATTTTTCCACGACCAAGTATATTTCTGTCCAAGTAAGTTGCAACGGTTCTATGACATCTTTGACGTATTTTGGCTAACTTTTATGGTATATTTCACTGCGTGGTCTTTTGTGGTTTTCTAGCTATTTTGGTGAGCTTTGAATCGGTCTCTGGCCATGATTTTTCAATACTAGCAACATACCTCTGCAATATCTCCTTGAGTAACTCTCCCTGACCCGTTTGGATGCTTACTTAAGCAATCGTTGACCGTCATATTGTTGCCTGGTACTTGTTCTGGAACTTTATTGGACCTCAGGTGTCATTAATAATCTTTAGCAACGAATTGGATTCCTATCTAAATCATCATATAGCATATGAAAAGTTTGGCAAAAAACCTACCTAAGTAATTAACCATACAATGACTCAACGTGACTATGTAATATTTTCTGGAGGTTCCTGCACAATGATCGCAACAATTTTAATAGGGTCAAGGGACATACCGGCGGGCAAATTTTTTGCCTTGATAATTTTGTCCGAAACTTGCACTTTTTTAGTTTTACACCTGACTCTCTAGTCTTTGCTAGCACCTGAGACAAAATAGCCTATGCGGTATCGTCCACATAAACAAATATACAGCCTAGGCTGTGCCTAACAGCTGACCGAGGAGCCTCTGAAATATGTCAGTGCTCGAATTGAGGCCGTTTGGAAGGCAGCGGAAAAACGACCAAATGGTGTGTTGATTGTTTTGAAGGTTGTGAGTTTTGCATCATCTGGGTGCAACTTCTATAAACTTTGGGAGCAATTAGATGTAGAAAACACCCTAGCACCCGACAACTTACTAGCTCTTTTCTCCACAGTGGGCATGATAAACCGTTCCCTTTCTGCAGACTTATTCAAAATTAGCAGTGGTTTCGAAATTCTTCGGGGGCAAGTTAGATTGTTTTGAGTATATTTATGATGGGCATTTTCTCAGTAGTGAACCTGAAATACCCCTGATCATTTGCTTCACACTGTTTTATGACATAGCAGTATATCTGTCTGCAAGCTACTCTATAATCTGCCAGTCTTATTTGGATCTCAAGATCGATATCTATTTAATATATTGAGCTTCTTTTTAAAAATAACGAAAATTTTGGAATCTGAAACGGAAAAATATTCAACAGGACAAAATCTCCTTATGATGACAAACAGGATAAAAGCCTCTCGTGGTCAGAAACAGGAAAAAATCTCAACATGACAAGAAACTGCACAAAATCCTCTCAAGATGGAAGACAGGACAACATTCTCTCTTAGTGAGAGACAGGACAAATTCCCGTTTGATGAGAAAAAGTACAAAATTCCCTTTTGATGAGTAGATTTTCTGTTACCACCTAGATGAAGTTCTCCGAGAAGGGATATCCTTAGATACCAAAATTTTTGCCCTCCTTCCGCCACAACCTCTCTCACCAAACAAATTTGCCACATATCACTTTCCGTAATTGGGTTTTATTTTCTTTTGCCTCTTATTAACCCTTAACTCTGACAATATATTGTCAATAGATACTGTTCCGATGAATTCATCCAAATGAAGAATGCTCATGAAACGGGGGTGGATTTATGTGCATAGCCATTGAATAAAGTAACAATAGGCATACAACATGCATAGAATCAGCACACAATAAATCTCTACCAATAAGGATTTTGGCCATATTATGTGGATCAGGGATAAACATTGTCCATAAGATTATACTATTATTGCATTTACATACCGATTATATGCCTGTAATTTTGGCCATGTTTGTGGATCAGGGATAGACATTGTCGATAAGATCACACTACTACTGCATTAAGACGACTGTATCTAAATGAGTAGCTTATTTATGTCATAGACAAGCGTTTGGCATCACAATTTGCATTTCCGATAAAAGCAAACTGTTGAAACAACATAGAGAAACTTATTAACCTCTTTAAAATAGGACAAGAATGTGCAGGGACATTGTGGCCAGCTGCGAACTATTTGATAAACCATTGATACTTGTTGCTTTTATGCCTGTATTTGAATGAGAACAAATTATACAATTCCTGAAATACTTTTCTCTTTGATTTTTCTTTATTTGCGACACATAAATACACCCAGTACGGTTCAAATAATAGCTGAAGAGTCATTGTGAGCTTCACTTTGTGCTAGACCATGTCCATCAGCAGTCGGCCATGAGCATGGAAAAGAATGTTTTTTTTCGGTTTTCAATTCATATCTTCTAGATAAATGGATGATTAAGGAATTCAAGAGCGTCATTATGATATTATGTGGACAACAATCTCAGTATTAGAAGACAATAAATATTGCAATAACCCTAGACAGGCTCTCAAACTCGTCAAATAATCTAAATAACTGAGAAAAATTGGTATATTTAACATAGGAAAAGACACCGACAGATAGGACAAGATAGGCAAGTGAATGTCAAAATAGATAGTAATTGCTTCGGGCAGAATTTTGCACAGTTCCAAAAATAGAGTAATAGGTGTACACTCGCAACATATTTCTCTAGTTCAAACGGATATTGAGAGTCTGATTTGACTTATAACTACGTGACTATAACAAACACTTTTGTATATATAAATATAATATTCAGTGAGTTATTGTAGACCAATTACAATAGCAAACCAAGCATTCTGGGTGGATTGGGTGAGGCTTGGGATGGAGAGGGGTCCTGGATATGTGTTGAAGAATCGCCACTTGTAACATTGACTATACTTCTGGCTACATCTGAAGCATGTGAAAAACATTATTTAAATGTGGAAGCAACGGTTGGATTTTTAATATTTATATGTGTATACAATTGCAAAGACGCTTCAGCCGTTACTAACACATAATAAACTACAATATACTCAACTAAGCGCATATATCTTTTACAGTTGCATAGTTATTATCTCTGACACTGTTTCCTGTATTAAGAGTTTAAACGAAGTTCTTCCATTTTGGAAGAATTTAGGGCTTTATACACAATGATTTTATGAATATATAAACTAACATACGAATGTAAAGCATGTGGCTCTATGGTCTGAATGCTAAAAGCAATCAGAATTTTTGGTGGGGAAGTGGAGAGTCATTAACTCCTGAGCAAATTTTACACATATTTACCAAGGGCTATATTTTGACTAAATTAAAAAGAAAAATAAATACCTTTTTATTTTCGAAGAACGAAATCAATATTTCTTTGAAAGGTAAATATGCTGGAGGTCATTGAATTGTTTTGCCACGCTGATTAGTACTTGTATTATATTTGTATTATTACTCGAACTAGTACTTGTAAAATTAGCTGTCTTAGTACTTGTATTAGTGCTTGTATTTAGTACTTGCACTATTACTCGTATTAGTGCTTGTATTAGTACTAATACTAATACTTCTATCAGTACTTCTATGAACATTTGTATTATTTTCTTTATTAGGAAATGCGTCAGCCTGGTGATGTGAGCTTTGCTTTCTGTTAAAGTAGGCATGGCTTAATTTGTTCTTTGCGTCATTGCTTGAGTGAACTGTTTATGAATAAAGCGAAACAATGATAAAATGTATATTTCCTTGATTCACACAATAAAAGCTAAATTTATTGCTGGACAACATTTTATTTAAAATGTCAGCAAAACAAACCTGAATGTGAAGATACATGAAGTTATGTTTTTGTCAGGATATGAAAGGAGACATGAAGCAATCAAGTACAGCTCCAGGATATCACTATGATAGGGATGCAATTATATGCAATTATTGCTCGAGACATCTTGTGGAGTTCTTGGCATATTTGCAACAAGCAACAAGATTAGTGTAATTCTCAACAGCTATATATATTCTTCCTCCTTGTACACGCTTTGTGCCATTACAGATATGCCCAGATATTTAAAGCCAATCGATTTTTCATGCATAGAAAGAGGCCTAGTTCGTTTGGAAATGGAAATAAGTTTATAGTTATTTAACAAGTTTCCACCCATTCCTCCACTTTTCTCCTTCCTTGTGATGGTTTCTACAAAACACCTCCTAGACCATTTTACAGAGGAAAATAAAATTTAGAACATGTAAAAACATGTGCAGAGAATGACAAGGTCTTGGTAATTCAGCATTTTTTTACCTCAGCAATGCAGGTGAAAATCAAATTGAAGTCAAAGTTTTTCTTTGACTTCTTTGACTTTGACTATTGTTACCCATGTGGCAAATATGCAGTGCATATGTCTTAAACATGCAGCAAATATGTCGGAAATAGGTAACAAATATGTCGTAAATATGCAGCCAATAATTTGAAAATATGCAGCAAATATGTCGCAAATATGCAGAAAATATGTCGAAAATGTATGGCAAATATGCAGCAAACATTTTTTAAATATGCAGCAAATATGTCGCAAATATGCAGAAAATATGTGGTAAATATGCAGCATTTATATCGCAAATATGCAGCAAATATGTCACAAACATGCTCCAAATATTTGCAACTCTGGATCAATATGCCAAGATTAAACATAGCGGTATATAGAAAGAAATTACTCTGACTAAAGAGAAGACCCCATGGTAAACAAACACTGTATTAGAGCAATAATTGCGTTTTATGACGTTACTTTTGCTAATTTCATGCATTACATGTATCACATGCTGTCTAACCTCAGTCTTTCTCATGCCTTTCTTGTGTTATCAAACTGAAAAGCACCAAGACCACATGCGTCACTGAAAAGGAAATTGTGCCAACCAGCACCATGGTGTCCTCATTTCGAAGGCAAATTAAATGACATACCGCTGTTTAGATGAGAAACAACGAAGGATTATGACTAAATTTAGTGTCTAGAACATCTCAACTTTATTTAATTATAGAGTGTGCTTGGTATATAATATACCAAGAAACGCGAAAAAGTTATTCTACGTGAAACTTCTATGCCATTTACTGCAATATTTGGTTTTTACATGGCAAATGTGTAATTTAGCATACCTCGAATTGACAAAATACGCAGCCGGATTATAGCATTACTGTGCTTCAGATATTACAGCAAGAACTTCAATTTATTATCACCTGAACACCTGATCTAAGCAAAATATTTCGTCATGCCTGAAACAGATGGAAAATCAGATTTTTCTCTACTCTCAACTGATTTCATCCCTGAATCAGACAATGATGTCATCACTGAATTAGCAGATGACGTCATCAATGACGTCGAGGGGATGTCCAGCAGTGAGGCGGCGTCTGGATACAGCATTTCTGACAACAATTATGCTGATATCGGGGTTACGACGCACGCTGTAATCGTACTGCTGATGGAAATTATTGGCCTGGTTGGCAACGGCACAGTTATTTACATTTATGTAAAGAAGAAAAATAATTACGCCGGCAATGTGTACATCATTGGCCTAGCCGTCCTTGACATCACTGCCTGCGTCATTCTGTTGCCCCAGTACCCTCTACTTCCATACTACACTGGGAGTAAGCAATGGCTTAGTGTACAATTCTTCGCTTGCTTTGACGCCATATTGCTATTCTATATGTGGGTAGTCATTGCGATGGCGATAGATAGAGTTATTGTCGTGTTCAGACCGTTTACTTACCGCATGCTGAGGAAGCAGGCCATGGGCATATTACTCATACCATTCCTAATGCACATCGCGTTAAACATCTTATCACGCATTGAGTATTATTACGGCAGTTCTACAACATTCTCGGGAATCGCCGCAGCTGTGGTGTTCCTCACACAACTCATCGTCCTCATTGTGTCGTACTCAGCGATCACGGTGAAACTGTACAGAGAAGGTCGCAAGATGGCGGTATATATCACGAGAGGCAGTGCGCGCACTGCAACTACACGCAACACTAAGAGATTGGACAACGCTTCTGCGGAAGTACAAACAATTTCAGGAGAAAGGTATTTAGTTTTACTCTACATGTTATTTGTCTCTCCAAGGCCAAAAGAAACAGATTATTATTATTATTATTATTATTATTATTATTATTATTATTATTATTATTGCAATCCAGTAAGAAACATCTTGGTCTGTGGTCATTTTAGAAATTTTAGAATCGCTTAAAGTAACTGATGTACATAGTTCTACTGGTAAAACATGCCAAAAAATTATTCATCTCCTCAGATTTCTAACTCTGTTTCAAAGATGTCTACTTTGTATCTCTTTCATTATAAATTCACTCAGGCACAAAATTACTTTTAATGTCATATCAAGTGTGAGGGAGACAGACGTGACTTCAAGTGGGGTAAGCAATGACATAAAACACGGCTCTCACTCCTGCATGCGAACTCGGCGTAGCAAGCATCAGCTGCATGTGACCACGGTCAAGGTCTGCCTGTCTGTGTTGTTAGTCTACGCCGTGTCTTATCTGCCCGGGGTTCTTAAGATCATAGGTGTGTACGAGAATTTCTATTATACTTATATGTACTTTGTCAATCACACAAGTAATCCTATTGTGTATTTCCTTGTAAATGGAACATTTCGTAGTGACGTAAGAAACATCTTTAAGTGAAGCTCGTGTCAAATGCCACAATGAAACAGCATAATTGCTGATCTAAATCATCTCTTCATTAGAATAGGTTATTAAAAGAATAAAATGGTATTGATTAAATTGATTCTGTGAAATAGCAATTCTGTCAAACTGAAATTCTTTTGCTGTCGTCTGTAAGACACATGATGTTTAAACAATGAACTTAGACATTGGAATAATATTGGGAACTGGACCAATTATTACCAGGTAAAATGTGTACGGGAAAATCAAATTCGTGTCATTAACAGAGACCAGAAAGCGGAGCAAAAAGACATTAAGGGATTATGACGAATTGAAATAGAAATAATGGAGTTGATTTCACGAAATAATAGTGTAAACTGATTATCTGGTACTGTATCCCTGACAAAGTATAATATGACGTCATACATATTTCTACAATAATGGCACTTGCTTTACAAAAAAATGTTGCTGTTGTTGTTGTTGTTGTAAGTAAAGTAGTGTTACTGGACTTGGTGTTGTCTTTAAAAATGTGCTTATGTAAAACCTAAAATTGTACTAAAAATCTATTGCAGTCAAAACGAAGCATACTTGTATGCTTACAGCATGTTTTTAATTAATCGGCCGTAAAATTGAAAGGATTCTGTGAAAGAGTGCAATGTATCGTAATAAGTAAATGCAAATAGCAATGTATCATAGTAGGCAAATGCAGACAGCAATGTATCTAGCAGTTAAATGGAGAAAGATGTATCGTAGTAGTTAAATGTAGACAGCAATGTATTAATGTAAGTAAAGCAGATATTAATGCATCGCAGTAGGGAAATGCAGATAGCAAAGCATCGTAATAGGTAAATGTAGATATCAAGCTGTAGTGTTTGTGCACTCATGCAGCAATCTTCCTGCATTCTGTCCTTGAAAACTCAGAGGAACTTACTTTAATAATATAAATTTGTAACACGTCATTAGTTACATAATAAATATTGCTGAATTGTGATAATATCAACTATTGCAGGTGAGTCCTAACAGTGAGCTGATAAAAAAATAAAACACATGCAAATTTTTTATTTAATTTTAAAGGTTGAAACGTAAGAGAAAGTTGTTGTGGTTACTGAGAAAATAATATTTGAAGTTAAAATTGTGTTGATGGACCAGTTGCCGCCTTTCCGCATAGATTTCCCTTATTTTGTAATAATGACATACAAACTGGTTATCGTTTGATGAGAATGAATGATATTCACTTATTCTTCAGACAGTTGAATAAGAATTGTCATAGCTGTTGAATTTATGTGCATAATATACAAATAAAGTCATACTGGTGTTATGCTGTCTCTTTACCTTGTTCTGTTTCTGATGTCTAACAGGGATAAAATTAATAAAAGTCTAGTCTTGAGATAAAGTAACGGAGCATTTGGCTATTATGAAGATAAATCAGTCAGATAGAGAAACAACGTGGACGCCCAACTGCATTGCGTTATACTAAAGAAATGGTCTGTTTCGCTATTTAAAAAAAGTAGTGAGAAACGAAACACATTTAATGAATAAACGGAACAACATTCTACATGCTATAGGATTATTTATATAATGGAATCTATTAAAAATAAAAAGAACATTTGACCATTTAATTAAAACTGTAACAGTTTGCTTAGCCTTCTCATGACAAACACTCAACGCCATTATACAACAATGAATAATAAAATGTAGAAAAAACATAACAAAGTTAGTGCGAACGTCACTACACATCAGTAAAGCTTTTTAAAATTGAAACGGATACATGCACAGAACAAATCAACTTACTACATGATTTTTATTCGTCAGCTCCGATACTCGATGTTTCTAGTATCTTTATGTCCTGCAGCGATGTGTTTCATCACTTAATCTTAAAATATGGAATTATGTAAGTCCATTAAATTCTGTATGCTTTATTAAGTTGAAAGTTCATAAAACGTATTAGCGGGTTTCCTAACGATTCTTTATATTATTTGATATAGTTTGATAGAAAGCAAGTATATCGGGACATGTAGCATTCTCCAGTCTCTTGATCATTGCCAATTTCAACAAAAACATCATGTTGTTCTTTTCCAAAATATGTAAACAATTGCTCTTTTTCGCTTTCTTATTTCTTAGACATTGCTTTAATTTCCATTTACAGCCTTTAAAACCGGACAATTATAGTAATTTAAATTTGTTGCGTTTCATAAAACATCTAAAAGCAATTAATTGTTTAGATTTTACATTTACTTAAATATACATAGGATTTGCATTGCATTGCACCGGCATTGCTTGTATTTCTGCCGTAAAATATAATACAGCATAAAACACAACTGCTCTTTGTATTACATCAGAGCATAGTCACTTTATCTGCGTATCGTTATACTTCAATTGTGCAAGACCTGGGCATGCGGAGATGTTTTTCAAGCAAGAGACAGCGGCAATATAAAACGGATTTCTATTGTCTGGCACGTTGCAACAAAACAAACCATCATGGCATGGCCCTTATTTTGCTGCTCGTTTTATTTCTCTTGTAGTAAATTGTTGATAGAACGACGGGCAACAGAAACAGTGCGTGGTAAAATCCATGCACCATCACAAGAGAAACTATTTTGAAGAACGTCCTAAAAACATATGTATCCGACGCTGCCAGGGCTACAACGGACATTACTGTGGAGGCAGAGCTTTGAACAATGGGTGTACCAAGGTAACCGAGCGCTTCCTTGGCACATTCATTCGCGTCATTCGATTGGCTAATGACGAAATGGTATGAAATATGAGCGGCAAAATCAACCGAAAATCCAATACACATTATAAGAATTGTGACGGAGATAGAATCGAGGCTGACGCCACTTAGAGCCATGTAACCCATGACACACGCGCAGATAGATACGGTTGTTATGGTAACGCACACTACCGTAGCAATACTAGGAATAAACACCAAAGAAACGACCATCATACTTACAACTGCTATTGACATTGTTAATAGGGTATTTCGAAGTACGCCTTCGTATTGATCGTAAAATATGAATTGGGGTGAAAATACAACTGATTGAAACTCACTCGCGTCTGCTATTTTTCTGGCATCACGCATCATGTTTAGCTCATCTTCAGAACTACTCAAGGAACTGGTTTGCAGAAAAAATCTAGACGCTAGCACTGAGGTATTGTCAGTAGTGAAGACAACGTCCAGCATGAAATGTTTGTAAGAGGCAATATTGAAAAATTCTTCTTGTAGTACAAATATAAACTCTGCCATGGACAACTGTGATATGTCTCTGCTGGTGTTATGGAGATATAATTCATAAGAATCTAACCACGAAATTACATATTCGTTGTTCTGTACAAAGTAGCCATTATTCTGAAAAGTTGCTATAAAATCCCTGATCTCGTCTCTGACATAAGGACTTGTGTAGTCAAGGAAAGGTTGATCTAATGCAACCATGATAACTGGGCCGTAGTGAGTACTGAAGTCACGATAGTACTTACTGTAGTACTCGCGGAAGTACGAACCGTCTGAGGCCATATTACCTATGTCTAAGCCTTCTTGTAACGTTGTGATGCCGTAAATGGCTCCCGCTAGGATTCCTCCGTAGATAAATACCACGCAAATTTTTATCTGAGGTTTCAGTAAAAAACTGGCGTAAGTTGTGCCAAGAAATGTATTTAGAAAAGGAAGCTGAATATCTTCATCGGGAATGGCATTTGCTGTGTTTGTAGCAGTTGTGGTGGTGTTGGTGGTGGCGACGGTGGCAGCGGTGATGGCGGTGTTTGTGTCAGATACGTCCTTGTTAACTGTAGATATTGGATTTTCCACTTCCAAATCAATGACGTGAATATTATCTTCTGCCCCGACCTTGCCCTTTATTTCATTACAAGCAGACTGGCTATGGGTCCGTTCTAAAAACATGGTTGAATGTATTTAATTCAGCTATTTCAATGCATGATGACACAGGTTTTCTGTACATGGTTCTCGGTCAACTGTATTACGAGTGTGTTTGTCTCCGTACTTCTAACTGAAATTTGTCAAGGTTTTTGGTTGTTACCATAAGTTACTATAAATTTTTTTTTTTCTGTCGTGTACACTGTACTGTATGAACGGATAAATAATTTGTTTTTAATTATTAATCTACTTAAAAACCAGTATAACACTATCTATTATATAGCTAACCCGGATGTACAGCAGTGGGCCCCTTTAAGCACGGCAGTGGCGTTCTATTGGCCTCTTCACGTCTGCCTGAGTACGTCATACATGCGGCAAGGAAGGTAATGACGTAGATGTAAACAAAGCATACCGCTGTTCCTGTGTATGCGCAGAAGAGTCGCACGGATCTAAACGGCGTGATGCTGCCTGTAAATAATAAAGCCCGCATAGAGGAGACAATTCATGAAAACTTTTAGCTCTTAGGTAGACCCAAAAAATAAAATGGACCATAAGTCCTTTATTTTTGGGATTCAAAAAAATCGTAGTCTAAGAGAGAGAGTTTAGGACGAATTTAGTTTTTGATTTCTGTGAAGAAAGGTGCTCAGTAGCACACAAATAGAGTCACATTACAGGGAAGTATTCAAATTATCCAATTATAAAAAAACACGTATTTCTGCTGTCTCTGGCTGTCTGTCAGGCACTTGCACTAGGACAACATCATATTATATTTCATATCCGGCCATCCATTCACTGCATAGTTTATAATAATAAAAACGAACCTATTCCAAAGGCGAGGGCGTTTGTGGCGGATGTGATGGTGATGGAGACTGCTGCACTCCTCAGCGTCTGCCCCATGCGCTCCTCCACTCTGGCCTTGACACTTGTGTAACGCCATGCAGACACCAAGATGTACATGTCATCCACGCCTATGCCTACAAGTTGAAATGGTTGCGTCATTATTGCTGCAAACACTAGGGTGAAATATTTTATCAAATAATTTGCTATTGTTTTTTCATTAATTTTGTTGTAATTAAATGCCGTAAATGTTGTTTTCCAGATGCTTTAACCAGGATGGTTAATATTTCAAAGAAGCAAAATACTTCAGGCATCATGTATTTATTTTATATTTGTCTATAGTTTAAATTGTTTTAATAGATCTTACACGTTTATGAAACGGGAAGAATTAAGGGATATCTTAGGTTCACTTACCTAAAATTAGAAACGGCATTGCACCCACAACGCTTGACATTTGGATACCAGCTGCGGACAATAGCCCGGCTGAGCTGCCTATGCCCAGCATAGCTGTAACTACTCCGGCCGCTCCTACCCAAGGTTTGGATCGCACTCTGTCCATCATAAGACATGACACTGTAGCAAACACCATCAAGATGACGTAAGTAATGGCAAATAACGGGATGATGGCGTTGACTGTAGACTCGATCTCCTGCTCCAATGACAATGAGTTTTGGAATGCAACCTCAATTTTAGCATCTTTATAGGCTAGAAGTTCGTCCTTAATGTTATTTAACCAGACTGAAGATATTTCTTTATCCATGGCATTTTTGAATCGAAGAAAATATGTCAAATGGATTGCCCTTGCTGACATCACAATACCGTTTGGATCCAGCTTCACACCTCCTACTTCCGGTACGAGATAAACTATATCGCCGCTGGGTAGCGCATGGAATGGGAAATTTATAGCTATGTTGCTTACATCGCTGATATTTCTCACGATTTGTAAAAACGCGCTTTGCTCACATTCGCCAAACCATGATGCACATAGGTCGGTGTATTTATAGATTCCGTCACTATGGTGTATCTCAGAGTTAACAATAAAATCATCTAAAGCAATGATGGAATCGATGGTGTCGCTTTGCATTACGCTGTCGCCATTTATCTCTTCGATATGCACATTCAGATAACCACCCAGATCCATTTGTCGCAAGGGTGAAAACAAATACTCGTCGTTAAACGGAAATGTATTTTCAAAATACGACCTTTCAGCTTGAGAAGGAGCACCCTCTGGCGAATAGAGATATTCAAAGTCACTGATAATCTCTAACCACACGAGACCTGACAGAAGCAACAGAGTGACGACGATGGGAAGGATGAGGAAGGGCAAAGGATGACGCGAAAGGAACTTGCCGTACACATAGAACGCATTGGATAATGATGTCGGTATGCAGTCTCGTTTCATCTTTGTTCTATTGATTTCAAGACGCGTTTTCTGAAAAACAATTTCAATTTATATTAAATAGTTGTTTTAATTGCATTTAACCTAGTTTTGTTTTTCACGTTTTACAAAATACTAACATACTACCTGATACTAATACTTGATGTTAAAAGAAAACAGAACTCTCAAATGTAATAGAATATACTTTCTCGTATCGTTTTCCTAATGATTCTGTAATATAATTCTAAATAGCTGGTATATTCAAATCATCTTATAGCAAAAAGTTATATTTGGTGAAACGTTATTTGATTAGTGGTAACTTGTGGTGATTCAAGAACAAATTTAATACACCGTTTGAAGTCAATAAAAATTCTAAATACGGGTATCACATTTATGCAAAAAATACTTGCGATAGTTTGCAATATATATATATATATATATATATATATATATATATATATATATATATATATATATATATATATATATATATATATATATATATATATATATATATATATATATATATGTCTTCAAACCTTTTTACATTTTAGCAACAACGACAGGTGGAGCAAATTTTTATATTTTCTTCCGAAAAATCGTCTATAATTGTCCTATTTGACCGTTTCACAATTATATTCATTTACTTAAAAAATGGCAAACTTTTCTCCAGAAACGTTTTTGTTTTCTTACAGTATTATTTTGTATTCCAAACAATTGAATAATTTTGGGCTTAAGTTTGCGATGGTCCTTTCCACAATTATGCAAAGAATTTTAATTTTAATTACAATTAGTCAAGTTATTTTTCAATGTTAATAATTTTAGCATAAAACCAATGACCTAAATAACTTAGTTAAGGTAACGATTCTTACCTGAAAATATTTTGTGTGATCGAGTTTGAATGCTGTAGACAAGTCACAACTTTTGGGTGAAAAGACACTTTTTAATTTGTTTAATTTATAATTATAAATTAAAACTCTCCTTTTTCACTATCGACTTCGTATTACTATCTAAGACAGTCTGTGTAAAGAATGTGGCACCAGGAATGCAAAAATTGGCATTTAAAACAGTGAAATTTTACAACCAATGCAATTGAAATACCGTGAGCACTCAAACCATAAGTGCTTATCTCCAGATAAACAATGACGTGAGCCCGAATTAACATTAAGCAAGAGCCAATGGTGCGTCATAAAAGCCTACAATAAAAGTACACGTGCACTAAATATTCAGCGTCAGTGCTGTAGCACTAAGTGTTGAAACAGACACTACTTCAAATCAGCAATCGTCATTTATGGCCTTGTTTATTTATTAGTGGTCGTAGCGAAATAAAATTGCACCAAACCAATGCATTAAGCAAGTGCATGTGACATGCAATTTGAAGTCATCTTCACACGACGAATTTGGTACTTGATATAAATTTGCTATTTGCTATTTGAATTTGCTATTTTATATATACATATATAGATGTGAAAACTCCATGTTTTATATGACATGCTAAATCCGAAAACAAAATAAAAAATACTTTAATATCTTATAGCTAAGTGTTGGTGATGTAATAAACGAATTCGGGCTTTGAAATCTACCGTTCAGTTTTAACGTTTTGAATGCAACATGTTAGATTAAACACAGAAAAAAGGCTGAAAATTTTTACCAAACTCAATTTTTTTTTACATTTCAATAGGAAAACGTGCAGTTTAATCGTTATCTCCTTGTCGAATTTACTTAAGTGCAAACTGACCCATTGCTAATTCGCATTTGATAGAGGAGCGTGTAATAGGTTTTCATGTTTTGCAATATACATCGACTGAGAACATTGTTTAAGCCTATATATCTAGTTTAGACCCCTAAGTTATGTAAAATAAACCTGTCACTTGAAGGTTTTGTCTTATAAAAGCAATCAATCGTCAGAGATCAGGCAATTAATCTGTAAATATCTTCAATTAATCAGTTAATTTACATTCGCAGACAGATAATGACTTAAAACGTTCTGTGTGATCAAGATGTTGAAGAGCCAACAAATCAAAGAATTAAAAACGGGAGAACATGATTTTAGGGAAAGAAGGGTGATTTTTATGTGAAAAATATCTATTTATTTCTCTAATAAGATGAAAAAGAGACAGAGTGCAAAACAAAATTCAACAACCGATAGCCTTTTCTCATAACAGATAGCAGAAACTATACAATAAAATGATATTACTATTGACATCTCCAAAACCATTTGATAACTGTTAAAACATTCAAAACATAACTGATGTAACCTTTGACTAAATACTCTAATGTTGTTTTAATGTTTAAAATTAATACAAGAAAAGGAACAAAATGCGCTTGCCGTTTCTGCTCGTTCAAGCTGTAATAATAATAATAATAATAATAATAATAATAATAATAATAAAACTACTTTAATATTAAAATTTGGAGTATTTAAGAATATCACAACACCTTAAGTTCTTTTTTCTTTCTTTCTTTCTTTCTTTCTTTCTTTCTTTCTTTCTTTCTTTCTTTCTTTCTTTCTTTCTTTCTTTCTTTTTAATAATATCATTATTCTAGTAGTTATTTTTGTCCACATTTATTTTTTTATTTCCAATAGTGCAAGTTTTGATCCCCAAAATTAGTGAATTATGTACATCTAATTATAACAACATAATTATAAAAACATACAGTGAAACTCCGGATATGGACACCCCTCTATTATGGACACCCCTGAATTATGCACATCATTTTTCAGTCTATTTTAAATCGCCATAGAGTTCTGTTATATCTAGACCCCTCTATTGTGGACACCCCTCTATTCAGAATTAGGGGCACTCTTTTATCCTGTAAGTACGGTTACACAGTTAAAACAACCCCTCTATTATGGATTTTAAATTGCTATGCGGTATGTAAACAACCCCTGCTTGTTACTCGGTAGTGTTTTTCCTCTATTGCTATCTGTGGGAATTGAGTACATTACATTGGACACTGTGTATGTAAAACAATAGGGCTTATTACAAAAGATGTGTGCTTAAGAGAGAATTTATACGACTAATCCGTATTGAAATGTGCTCTGTCTTTTAAAATGCATATAAAAGAGCAAGTCAGTCATTATCTTTATACTCAGTTAATACGTAAAAAAAAGCTGTTACACAAGGTGTTGTTTTATAAAGTCTGAATATGGGAGGTGCAAAAAGAAAACGGAACGAACTTTCGATATCTGATAAACTTAAAATAACCAAAGCTTCAAAATTCAGAAAGAACTCAAATTAACAGGACCATGAAATTAGGGACACCTCGCCATTGGGGACAAAATTATTCAGTCACTCCTTGTCCCTAATAGTGGGGTTTCACTGTAATTATAAACACATAATTTAACTCAAATACAAAAAAGCCATTTTGACCACACTTCTGATTTGGGGGTTGATAATTTTATGTAAACTTGTAGACTACATGGAAGAATAACTTATTTTTCAGTGTCCATCACGCTAAAAAAATATGTCATACACATCCTACTACAATAAAATCCAAGAGATCATCAGTTTATTTCAAATGTTCGAATATATTCGAGTCCCTCCGTGCAAACTGCGTACGAATTTAAATCACGTTTTTGTTCAATAATATTGGCAATACCTTGTTTTAATTTTGGTCAGAACAACGTCCTTCGAAATGTCGCAATAACAGATGAAACCTACCACATTTATGATCTGATATATCACCACTTGCACTGGGTATTTATTGCGGCCTATGACTCACATGCATGTGTCCATGTGAAGCAATAGCTTCCAGGGCGCACCACTGCTGCAAGGTAATGACACCAACCTTATTATATCTTATCATAACCACGTGACTGCTAAACGTGATTCGTTGATAACATGATTAACGAAAACGCTTTTCTCTAATATTTCTACAGATTTGAACAGTTCTATCATATTTTATTAACTATTTAGAAATGTTTCGCTGTTCCTTAAAAGGCTCAAAAGGCAATTTTCTGCCTTCGGTAATTGTTAATTGAAAGGAGTCAGGAAGAATATATAATATTTCTCTTCTTTTAATGAACGTGGGCAAAAGATTTTAGCCTTCGTGCTATATGTTTGTGAAAATAAGGAAATCGCATGGGTCTCAATCTTTTGCAATGTATTTGGTCAAGGATCAAGTTGGTAATAAATTTGTACTGAAACAAGATACTCCGACGATTTAATAAAGTAAAAAAAGAAATGAACAGTTTTTACACAATTAAGATTGCAGATGGCATAATAACAACAACACAATTCTCATTCAGATTTGAATTGAGGTCTAGCAATAAATTTAGCCCAAGTAGTGTTATTAAGTATAACAATTGAGCTGTATCAGAAAGTGCAAATGTAGTTCACAACAGTGCACATGACACGTTCAGTATAGTCAACCTTAAAGAAGGAAGACTCCTTAACATGTCGTATGGAAGAGTACGTTATTGGCTCACTCGCTCTTGACATACTACCGACTATATATTTAGAGTCGACGCTTTAAAAATGTATACTTCAGTACAGCAGTAATAATCCAATTTTGCTAGTTGTCTGCGATTACAATGATTGGCTGGAAAATGGATAAGGTGAGAGTACATACAGGTTAATAGCTTCTATGTATTTATGGAAATTACTAGATCATAAAATGCTGAAGCTGCTGCTACAAGTACACACAATTGGGGTTACGATTTTTACGATCGCCCTTCAAGAACAAGACAAGTATGTATAAAACTGTGGCTTTCCCGCATAATATGTCAGTATGTGATTCTGCTGTACAATGTTCCTGTAAATGACTCCTCTATAATTTGCCCGTATGTGGCTCTCCTGTTTGATATGCCCGTATGTGGCTCTCCTGAACTTATAACTATAGATATGGCTATGAGTATCTATCTATCTATCTATCTATCTATCTATCTATCTATCTGTCTGTCTCTCTATCTATCTATCTATCTATCTATCTATCTATCTATCTATCTGTCTGTCTGTCTGCATGTCTCATTGTTTGTCTATTCATTTTGGAACCTGTCCGTCTGTCTTCTCGTTTGTCTATTTATTTCACTGTCTATCTGTCTGTCTGTTTATTACAATAAAGATGTTACAGAAGCTAGTCGAACTTCACACTGGAAGACAAAACATAATGCGCACATCTTGTTATTTCTCAACACTAAAGCTGCAGCAAAATGACATTAAACGAAAAAATAAAAGGTAATCTATGCAGGTCTCACGACTGGCATGTCCTTGGGAAAATTACTCAAAACGTTTTAGCAATTAGTTGTGTTAAAACAGGCGGAATTGTAATGTTATTACAATTGCTGAATGCAAAAGGTAAGAGACATATTGTCTATTAGGTGAATTTATTTATATCAAGAGATTGTTTTAAAACTGTTGAACGCTCCCAATGCTAGGATGATACGTATGACCTATATGTGCAATGCCGTTTGTGTACTTTGATTCCATTTTTACAAGAACGTGAATGAGGACATATCACGTAAATCGGGAGATATCACGCGAATGGGTATATATCACACAAATCAAGACATATAACGTGAACGAGGACATATCACATAAACGAGGACATATCACGTAAAGCAAGAGATACTGCAAAATAAGGGCATATCACGTCAGTCAGAAGATATCACATGAATCAGATTTCGCATAAATAAGCACATGCCACATAAATCAAGACATATTATTGAACGAAGATATATCACATGAATAGAGATAAATCATGTAACAAAGATGTATCACGCGAATAACGACATAGCAGCAAGCAGGTTCTGAATAAGGGAAAACAATTTAAGAATCCTTTTGAGTTCTGTAACTCTTTATATCGAAAATCGACTTACTTTCCAAGATAGACATCAAACTGATATTATAGGCTCGGTAGTAGAAAACAAAGACTTTATAGGAACCGTTGAAGTGTGCCTGTTTACTCGCTGGATCTTTTTTTACTCCAATGTAATCGGTAATATGTTTTACTATATTGTTTTGCAGTCAGACTGACCAGTGAATTCTGTTGACAGTTGATATAACTAAGCATGCATCTGGTAAGAAATATGTGCTTGTCGTTCGCTCTTGTATTTCTGTCTCAAACGTAATAGACAACGTTCTTTAACTGAAGACATAAAAACTTGCTGTTTCTGGTCAAACCACAGCCACAGAGAATAAAATATTCATGATTCCTTATTATAGGCACATAGCTATAAATGGAGGAAGAGGCACAGAAGTAGGACATTTGTTGAATAATATTTATTAAATTCACACGGCTTGTAAATGTTAACAAAAGCAAAAAATAAACAGTAAAAAGAACAAATCTTGAAGAAGACTCTGGCAGATCTGATCTAAAAAAAAAGCGTTTAAAGGTAAATAACAACAAACTAGATGTAGATAAAGGAAGAACATCAATAAGGCTTTCAGCTTTCAATTACGGTAGTTAGTGCTTAAGATTGAGAACAATGTTCTGGCACAGTGATCAAGTGCTTCGGGTACAAAGCGAAACGGCTGTAGAATATTTGCATTAAGTAAAGAAATAAAGATTGAGGTAGTTCATAAACGATAAAAAGCAAAACGAGTAGTATTTTTGAACCCGTATTGCACTCCGCCTACTTATAAGGGTATTTTTAACAACATAATTGCTCCTCTATTCTCTCGCAGTGATATATAAATATAAACAGTAAACAACTCAACACGCGTTTCCTGCCTTGAACATGGAAGCGAAAATCTGAATAAATCAGTGTCAAAACAACTTCAAAGGTTTCAAATTTATGAATTTGTTAATGATTGCAGTTATTCTTAAAACTTTCTAAAACTGACAGGACTAATGAACACCCACAATGCTGCATAACCTCATTATAACTAAAACAATCAAACAAGAATATGAGATTAAAAGTGAAATATATACTAAAAGTAATATGTCATTCTATACGTGCAGAATATTATTTTTGTCCTCATCCTGTCTTCATGTATGGACCTCTAACTTCAGACACAGAAATAACATTCTGCGTAACTTGCAGTATTACTATTTTATTTTATTTTGAAACATTCAGTCAAATATTGGCGAACGATTCTAAATAAGAATATATATTAGCAGACTGCACAGATTTAGCAGCAGCAAAAGGTGTTTTACTTATATAATTTATAAATATCCACAAAAATTATCCTGTCTGTTAGTTGTGTTCGTAGGAGACCCTGTAATGAAATATTTAGTTTTGTTTATCTCAGTTATTGTTAATTTAGTTGTATTAAAATAAAATATTTTTTTACTATTATAATTTTTTAATGGAGCAGAATACACAATGCCTAGTGTATTCAGGAGGATTACTTTGTGTCAACCTAAAATTGTGCGAAACAAGTACATAAATACGAATTTTCAGGAAGATACGAACTTATTGTAGAGCTGTTGCAGAAAGTAATGATGTGTCATAAACTCATATTGATAACAGTGTCAAGTGCTGATACGAAGCTAGTACTAATAAGTGCTCTTATCTTATGCATGAACAAAGGTTAAAGTGTACTCATACATGTGTGTGTAATCACCAACTGATTCACTGTTACGCAGGCTGTTTTGTATCTAGAATATTTCTTAAGGTATATCTGTATTTGATAAAATACTGTTACTTTGTTTACTGTGACTTTAATATACTGTGACTTTATTACCGGAGTGATTAAGCATTAACATCAGGATAGATTTGATTACTAAATGCTAACTTAAATAATTGAACACAATATTACTTTTTTGGCCAGAAGATAAAACATACACGGCACCGACCAATAAAGTCTTGGCAGTACATGAGAACTGCAGTAGATTCTCATTTGCTCACCTGAAGCTCATTAACATTTTGTCAAATCTACAATGGCGAAAGATGAAGATGCCGACAGCAAGCGTCCATCAGGTCAGAAAAAAGCATCTACCATATCAATTAGAAGATTGTCACTTATTGGCACTTCGGTTTCTTGTTGTGATTATGCTTTATACTATATGAGCAAATACAGATTGATATAACTGTTCCATCAAGCTGTGTACAATCCTGCATAGAAGCTTCTTGGTACATTAATTTATTGTCCTTTTAATTGTGAACAAGAAAAGAAATCTATAACTGATTTAAAAATCTTACGAAATTAGTATATATTTATCAAGTAAAACATAGGATAAGAGAGAGATTGAGAGGGTTTAATTGTAGAGAGACTGTAAGGAAGATCGTGTGAGAAGTGGCATTATTATATGAGCACTAAGTTATAACGATATGCAAATTTTCCCTATAGTTGTATTATCCGAAGAGCCCGAATGACATCATTGCAAAAGTGAATCAAACACGATGAGTACTTTAAGAATTACAAAATAAATTTGCAGTGTTAAAATATGGATAAACGAGAAATTGTTGCATCCACTCGAAATTTATTTTATTTGGTTTATTTTGCTCAATTAATAGCTTAATAAGCATCATATCAATATTATTAAGTTGTACAAATACTTTGAGCTTATCAAAAATTATTTGTTAAATAACTTTAGGTATCTCAAACTCATAGCAATCTCATAATCTGATAACAATGTGTGATCTGCTTAAGTGGAAAAAGAAGAATATAAATGATGTCGTCATCACTATTATTATTGTAACATCTAAGTTAAGAACTGGTCTTCCATATCAAAGCAGCACATCCATTCGAGAGTGAACTGAGAGTGAGAAACGTCTCCTCAACTTAATTCACTCTGTATACTTAAGAAGTATGATTATTTATTAACATTTGCTTTCTGTACAAAATAAGTTTAACACCTAAGTAAAAGAAATATCTCAAGCAAAGTGACTTAAATTATTTACTACATTGTTCCTAAATAAAAAGTCTAATCACACGTATAAATAGAGATTACGTAAAGGTGAAACATTATTGAAGACTTTGGATATTTATTTTCTCTCAGACAACAAGTTCAAGAACCAGAAGCTGGCTGCCTGGCGACCACTGATGTCATGGAATGCTGTGCTCATCCTCGGCTTTGTCATCGGTGTCGTGTTTATACCGCTAGGTGTCGCTCTCCTTCTCACCTCAGAAAGCGTGAGTAGGGCGAGAACCAGAGGTTTCTTTGAATACTTGGGCAGTGAGCCAAACTTTCAAGCCGAGATGCAAGTCAGTGCATGCATATGGTGTAAAGACATCTATGAATGGTGTCATTTGTAGACTAATTGCTCTTTCTTTCAGTGGCTTTTCTTGGTATTTTTATAGACCTGCATAGGTACCGAGTTTATCGATACCACAATTATCGAGTTGTTACTGCACCAGCAAACTATTTTCTTGACTCCACTTCCACTCTTCCCGAAACCTATTTTTATATCCACAGATTAAGTTATGAATGAAGCTCAAAAGAAGCTTCAGTGTGAAAAGAAGATGCAGATATTGTGTAGCAATTTACAAATGTGACTTATATATTCAAATGTCATCAGTATTATTTAATGATTAATAGAAGAGTCACAGCAATACATGCAAATTTTATTATTTTATTTTGTTAAAGCTACAAGAATGGAGCATCGATTACACAACCAATTGTATTCCAACAAGTGAAGAAGCCGCAGAATATAATAACTGTGCCGAATTCTTTGATGCAGAAAACAACACGGGTAGCATATGTACATGCACCTACAACGTTACCCTTGACAACCAGTTTAAAGTAAATTGTGAACAGTTTCTTTATTTCTGATTTGTAAAGTATGTTTAGCGAAGCAATATGATTCAAAATACACTGCTACATGACTGGAGAGTGTTGCAATGTAATTGGTCGATTCTTAAGTCAACAAGTATTCAATGTTGACCAGAACGCACAAGTCGATAGATATTGCTGTTGTTTTTAATCAGAATAACAATTAATTCATGTAACAAAGCATCTGTTGACTTATTTTGAGTTGAAATGTTGAATGTTGCATGTTGCATGTTGAATCAAAATAAGTCAGTATCTGCTAAATGAAATATAAACCTTTAGAAACATTGTGATGCAGAATTTGTTGGATAATAAGAATTGACCCAGAAATGCACGAGCATTTGCCTCTTTACTTGAACTCCCAGGACTATGAAGATAAATAGTTTTGATCTGAGCAATTTTGCACACAATGTGTAGAACAGTTACCTGTGTGAGAAACATTGCCGCAGATATTAGTGTAAACTGATTCAATGTAATCTTATTTTGAAAAGTTATAACACTATGGAAAAATAATACGTTAAATATACAATATAAACATATAACTAGTAAAAGTTTTAACGTTTAAGATATTCTTCCATAAAATTTAAGCTATAATTGCACTTTTAGGGGCAAGTTTACCTGTACTACGGTCTGACAAACTATTACCAAAACCACCGAAATTTCATGCGAGGCCGTGACGACTGGCAGTTGATAGGCGACATTATTGCTCCTGCTGATTTGAGTGCTACCTGCCAGCCTTACAGGAGAACAGACGAGGAGGACGGAAAGAGTGACGGCTATGCGCCGTGCGGGACATCACCAAACAGCTTGTTTAATGGTGAGTGAGAGGTAAAGTTCTTATGAATTGTAAAAGAACTGTCAATCATTAAACACATTCAAAAACAATGCTTTTGTATTTTAATTTTGCACTAGGAACACCGTATTTTGCATGTATGTATGTATGTTAGTGCATATGTATTTCTGTGTGTTTGTGTATGTGTGTGTTTGTTTGTGCGTGCGGGTGTTTGAGTGTATGTATTTGTGTGTGTTTGAATGTGTGTTTGTGTGTGATTCATGTAGATTGTTTTACCACCAATGTCTTTTGATTTTGCTTTATTTAACACAACAACAACATCTCTCCTGTTAAATTAAAGTAAAACGTGTGATTGCTTCTTTGATATGTTTCTTCGAAAACACCGATTAATAATAAATCATGTTACTTTATATGTTTATTGTACCGTGTTCTACATTAGGAAATAAAAAAATAAACGCACACAACAGCTGTTGATTACGTTGTTTTGGATTTATTTATACAACAATACGTAAATAGGGTATCATTTTGACGCATGTTTGTTTGATAGATACGGTCACACTGACGTACACCGAGGAAGGGCTCGTGCTAAACCGCACGAATATTGCGTGGAACTCGAACAAATGCACAGAATTTTATTGTGACATAATTGTGTTTGATAGATACATTTACACTAACATATGTCGAGGGCGGACGTAATGAATCTGTCATGCTAGACGGTACAAATATTGCGTGGAACTCAGACAAGGAAATCAAGTTTAATAACCCATCGGGTAATACCTATAAAGTTCGGATTAACTAATAAACATTTGTGCTATACTCAAAGAAACAGAAAAAGAGCTTCGTCTCAGCAGAAGTTTCGAAACATAACATAATTTACATGCTTTTCTTTATATAACACTTAGCATATAGAACTTAGCAGACGTTGGCTTAGTTTCAGTCACCATGAAGTATTTTTGACCACTTAGAAATGTTGACCTTTAAGTCAATGATTTTCGGTTTGGTTACAAATAACTACAATAACTACAGATTGACCCGATAATATCGAAGAAGTCGATTCATACATATGTTACATGCAGATTGGCAGAAAAGCAATTACACAAAACCCGTCAACTGGCCGGATCCGGTCTGGGAACTTGATCCAGACAACGAGGACAACAATGGCTACGAGAACGAGGATCTCATAGTGTGGATGCGATCGTCTGCGTTTCCAAGCTTCAGGAAGCTTTACAGACGAGTGGTGCATACTGGGAGTTTTAAGGATGGCTTACCAGAAGGCCGATATATGCTGTCCATTGATTATGGTATCTTTTAGTAATTTTTCATTGGGGTACCAATAGAGAAGTCTAAGCTGCTTTTCTCATATTTCACTCTTTTCAGGGCTAAAATGACAATTCTTTTTAGCAACATAAATGTCATTTAGACAGCCATATTCCCATTCTTCTTATATGTAAAAATATGAATGCTGAGGATGGCTCAGTGTCATGAGACCCACGGAAAACCACTTGTGCCATATACCAATAAAACGTGTGATCTACGTCATAACCCTTACAAAACGCACGTGTGATCTACGCCATAACCCTGACAGAAATCACATGTGATCTGCGTCATAACCCTTACAAAACTCACGTGTGATCTACGTCAAAACCCTTACAAAACTCACGTGTGATCTACGTCATAACCCTTACAAAACTCACGTGTGATTTACGCCATAACCCTTACAGAAATCACGTGTGATCGACGTCATAACCCTTACAAAACTCACGTGTGATCTACGTCAAAACCCTTACAAAACTCACGTGTGATCTACGTCATAACCCTTACAAAACTCACGTGTGATCTACGTCAAAACCCTTACAAAACTCACGTGTGATCGACGTCATAACCCTTACAAAACTCACGTGTGATCTACGTCAAAACCCTTACAAAACTCATGTGTGTTCTGAGTCATGACCCCTGCAACGGAACCATATGTGATCTACATTATGAGCCCTATGATAAAATCACGTGTGGGCTATATTATAGGTCCTTGATAAACCCTATTTAATCTATATAATGAGCACCCATAAACCATGCGAGATCTACGTCATGAGCACTACGATAAAACCACGGGTGTCATATACCAATAAAACGTGTGATCTACGTCATAACCCTTACAAAACGCACGTGTGATCTACGCCATAACCCTGACAGAAATCACATGTGATCTGCGTCATAACCCTTACAAAACTCACGTGTGATCTACGTCAAAACCCTTACAAAACTCACGTGTGATCTACGTCATAACCCTTACAAAACGCACGTGTGATCTACGCCATAACCCTTACAGAAATCACATGTGATCTACGTCATAACCCTTACAAAACTCACGTGTGATCTACGTCAAAACCCTTACAAAACTCACGTGTGATCTACGTCATAACCCTTACAAAACTCACGTGTGATTTACGCCATAACCCTTACAAAAATCACGTGTGATCGACGTCATAACCCTTACAAAACTCACGTGTGATCTACGTCAAAACCCTTACAAAACTCACGTGTGATCTACGTCATAACCCTTACAAAACTCACGTGTGATCTACGTCAAAACCCTTACAAAACTCACGTGTGATCGACGTCATAACCCTTACAAAACTCACGTGTGATCTACGTCATAACCCTTACAAAACTCATGTGTGTTCTGAGTCATGACCCCTGCAACGGAACCATATGTGATCTACATTATGAGCCCTATGATAAAATCACGTGTGGGCTATATTATAGGTCCTTGATAAACCCTATTTAATCTATATAATGAGCACCCATAAACCATGCGAGATCTACGTCATGAGCACTACGATAAAACCACGGGTGTCATACGCATATGCCGTGCGATAAAACTACGTGTAATGCGCGTCATGTCTCCAATGATTAAACCATATGCGATCTACCACATGAGCACTACGATTCAACATTATATGATCTGCAATTAAGCAGTTGTTATATCTTGAGCGTTTTATATTTTTATACAAGCGTACCCAGTAGCATCATTTGACGGCACAAAGCATCTGGTGCTGGCGACCACTTCGTGGAACGGAGGCAAAAATAACTTCCTCGGCATCGCCTTTATTGCGATGGGCTCTGTATATGTCGCTATAGGCATCGGCTTTCTAATCATGCGCCTTATGAACCAGAGAGGTGTGTTTTATGTACTTGTATAAGGTGAAGTTTTAATATTTCCTTCATTGAATGTACAGCGGATGAAAAATATATAGCTTAGAAAATATACATAGAGAATTAAAAATGTACAGTTGAGGAAAAATGTGTAGCTGAGAAAAATGTGTAGCTAGAGAAAAACGGGTAGCTGAGGATAGATGTGTAGCTGAGGAAAAATATATAGCTGAGGGAAAATGTGTAGCTTCGGAAATTGTGAAGCAGAGAAAAATGTAAAGCTGAGGGAAATGTACAGCTTAGAAAAATGTGTAGTTGAGGAAAATGTGTAGCTGAGGAAAAATGTACATAGCTGTGGAAAATGTATAGGTAAGGAAAATGTGCAGGTGAGAAAAAATGTATAGCGGAGGAAAATGTGCAATTGAGAAAAATGTGTAGCTGAGGAAAACTTTACACCATTTTTGTCTTAAAGGTTAAATTTCTGCATTAAGAATTTGTTTTATTGTTTTCTTGAATTATGAGACTGTGCCAATGGTGTTTATTGTTTCATATTTTCATTCTTATAGAGAAATAACCACTGTAGACAAGCCGTGAATACCTGCAAATCTTGATGCGTTGCTTGATAATTAATGGGTATTGCGATAAAGCCCCCAAGATTGTTATAACAACACAGACAAATCATAGAGAGAAAGACGGAGAGCAGCCTGAGAAGAAAAGGAATCAGTGGTATCGAGAACATATCATTACTTATAAAATCACAATAATCAACGGCATGGAAGAATGTTTCTTTCTAGTAAATAATGAAGGAAAAGAAAAAACTTCAGCTAAATCAAAATTTTTCAGTTGAAATATGACCGCCATATATATATATATATATATATATATATATATATATATATATATATATATATATATATATATATATATATATATATATATATATATATGTATATATATATATATATATATATATATGTGTGTGTGTGTATTGTGAGGAAAGATTATTCTAATGTATAGAGAAGAAACTTTGTGTGTGTGTGTGTGTGTGTGTGTGTGTGTATTGTGAGGAAAGATTATTGTAATGTATAGAGAGAACACAAGGTTCACATGTTATACTTAAAATTCTAAAACAAGTAGAAGCAGCAATTAATTTCTTATTCTTTTTTAAACAATAAGCATATATTAATACCTAGGAGGGGCCTTAAATTTATTTCACTTGTATATTTTCTCTTTTTGTGAGAGCCAGCATAGTCAACTGAGGTCCTCATCTTTATTTATTGAGTGTTCAGATTGTAACAGATTGTAAATAGTCTGTGAAGACAAAACTCGAAATCATTTTATTATTAATGCCCATATAACGACAAACGCCCTGCCTTAATTGAAATTTCATTTTCAAAATTGTTCATGTTGAAATTAAGAGAGGTGTCCTTTCATTTGGTTGCTGGGATCCACGTTGTCTTGACGACAAGCACCTGTTATATATCTTGTCAATGAGGAGATACGTCATAAGCAAAACACACTGAAAGTGTAAAAGCATCATATAGTAATAGTTACTGAACAACCATTTAACAGGATTAGTTTAACGAAGAATAAAAACAAAATTAAGTTCGGTTTGCTGACATCATTAATATAATCACCTATACAGCTGTTCTGCATTCAGTTTTCTTATTACTTAGGACATTGGGTATTTTGTCAAAATATAATGTATTTTATTTGCGCTAAAAATATTCATATTTAGATCATATTGTGAAGATTTCTCACTAACGCCTTAAAAGATACATACAAAAACTGCTCTTTACACACCATAAATGCACTGACTGCTGCTATTCCAAACGCTGCCCATCCAAAACCCAGCGTATCGACCATAAAACCACACAAAATTGGCCCAAAAAATGCTCTTCAAGGAAACATGAAGCATGCGTTATATTTAAGTGTTTTCTCATTTTGACTTAGTGAAAGCATTATTATCCCTTCAGTTCTTATCCAAACTTTGTAGCTTGTATTGATATAGAATCAATCATTGACTGAGATCTTTTCTCTCGATTCATTGTAATTTGATTAAGTTTCACTACCTGACTTATTCTACGTTGTTCTTTATTTCATTCTAATGATTATTAAAATATAGTAATATATTCTTTGTTGTATGATACCGCTAATACATCAGAAATTTATTCTTACCCTAAAGGGAAGAAAGTATTATATATCCCTGAAATAAGACCAAATGTTTTCAAAGACTCTCCAAAATCATGTTGTCTGAAATTAATAACATTGAATTAATCAAACTGATCGAACATCTTCTTAGGGAATACTAAAATGTATCTAAATTTTAAAGCTACAGTTGAATGAAAGAGATTATGCTATTTAGTGATTTTACTTTATCTTCATGTCACAGTTATGCGGTACGTGCATGGCTTTTGTATAGAGCGTGCACATACATAGCTATTTATATAAAGCTTGCTTTTGAGTATAGTGTGTACCCACATGGCTATGTGGTTGATGATTTGAAAACTCATCACAATAGTGCCAATCCCAAATCCAAAGCAAAGCAGACTGATCAAAGTCAACCACAACATGTCACTGGCAAAGTAATGTAAATATAAGCTCAATTGCAAAGTACAAAATCGCACAAGTGATATATATATATACATATATATATATATACATATATATATATATATATATATATATATATATATATATATATATATATATATATATATATATATATATATATATATATATATATATATATTCATTTTTTTCTGTTATCTTCTGGAAAACTTTTCAGTTAAAGGAAAGGAAAGTGAAATACTACGAAACCAGCACAATGAAAAAGCGTAAGCAATTAGCTGTTATCGCTGATTCTACGGCCTGTTACTTTTTCGATAACTAGCAATGGACAAGACATAATTATTTTGCTGTAGGATGCAGGCTAGTTCTTTTATTTTCCCAAGTTTGGGATGCTACTTTTTCCACTCACTTAGGCAAGTTTAAAAATGGAGAGGGGCCAAGAAATGCAAATCCTACAGTGTTGATAGCAAATCCAGTCAGTAATGCCTGCTTAGAATGTCTCGGCTATAAAACAATAAGATTAAGTCAAGTGATTAAATTAATTCTAAAAAATTATTTAAGAAAATGAGTGTAATGTACTCTTAAAGTTGCCATTCATCGCCAATCCTCGCCCAAATTAAGCTTACAACACAGTAAAACATATTTAGAAAATTTTTTTAAAAACTTCAATACTAAGTGTTAAATTGCTTGATTGATATATCTTTGTTGTAAGTAGCATGTAGAAAACGTACCAGCAATGCGGAGAGCACGTGTTTCCCGCGACAAATCTGTTTTGTCATGTGAAATGAAGTTCGGATATATTGCAAAAAATGTCACCGTACATTCTAACCTTATGATATGAGCTATAACCACATAACGGATAACGCGGTTTAAAAAGATTTTGATGTTAAAAAGAACAGTGTAAGGTAAAAATTGCTTACAAATTTATCAGACAACCAGCCAAAGAAGGGTACAGAGAAAGCATAAGCTCCTGGTCCTACCAGAAAGATCAAGCCGATTATCACCGGCGAGAAATTGTACTACAACATAACAACAACTACAAGTTCATTTGGTGTCTCAATTTCCGCAAAGGTTTTAAATGTTCGTAGCTTTAACTTTGGTTTTGCAATTGTTTTGCAATTCAGCTATTTATATGTGTAACAATTGTAGATTAGTTAAAATTTAATCATATTTTACCTTTTGAAAATGAACAGCATGTGTAATAGCTTGTTGGAAATGGTAAAATTTTATGACTCACAACTTCATCGAGGTGAAGTGCCAAAGAGACATCGAGAAATCCCACGCAAAGAGCTCCAGCAGCTACAAAGCATGCCACAATCGTAACCAGTGGTATTCTCAAAAGTGCAATCATGGAACCTGGGCTTTCTCTTTCAACTAAAAATATCATTATCATTTTTTAGAGACTGATATTGTTGAATATATGTTTTTCAACATTTAAAGTCATTCATTGTAAAATATCACTGCAGATATCATGTTACCATTTAAGCTAAAAATAGTAAGCTTTAGGAGATTGACATAGACCTCATATAAATGACCTAAGCAAGGTTACTTAACACAGCTTTGCTAAGAGTGTAAAAACAAACAATGGAATGGAAGAATGTTACACTTTTGGGGAGGCAGTGAAAAGATAGTGATGAGCCCTGTCGCCAGTAGTACAGCACCTGTAGTCCAGAACGAAACCTCCGTACTACACAAAACATTGGAAGGATTAAAAACCGACAAATCAAGTCTTTAAAATCATTTCTTTTCCGCTCTTTATTATGTAGGTGTTCATATAGACCTAAAAGCTTTTATCAAACGTCGCATTTCACATATTTGAATAAATTTTTATTCTGATCATATATTTATCATAACATGTTTGCAGAGCTCTGTTTATAGTACACCTGTTTACCTTGTACAATAAACTGCCGATCGGTGGTCCAGTCATCAAACCAAGCCCGGTAAACAATTCCAAAGTTCCCTAACACGTAAATCCAAAACAATTCAAGAGACAGAAAGCGTTCAAGTGAGCGTAAAAGAAGGCTAAGTCTTCGGAATCATTGAAGTAAACAGCATCGAGATATTTGAAAATGCACAGATATTTTAAAGCTACAGTTGAATGAATGAGATTATGCTACTTATTGATTTTACTTTATCTTCATGTCACAGTTATACCGTAAGCAATCGTCTGTCTTAAAATGGAGACTATAAAATCAAACTACATGACTGATACGTTACTTACGATCATGGCTGCTGCCTTACTCGGAAAAGTATGAGCGATAATAGTAGGTAGGAAACGGGGGTTCTGCCCCACTTTGTGACGTCATACTGTCTGGAAGTGACGTCATCATGTCTGGAAGTGACGTCATCATGTCTGGACCGGAAGTGTTGTCTGGAGCGGAAGTGTTGTCTGGAGCGGAAGTGTTGTCTGGAGCGGAAGTCATGATAAGCGTTAGGATAGGCGCGGCCATCCATGACGTCATGATGACGTCATGATGACGTCATGATGACGTCATACTGTCTGGAGCGAAAGTCTGGAGCGAAAGTTGCTTGAAAGTGTTGGCCGAGTCAATCATCATGAAGCCAACGAACTCCACCTGTCAATCAGTGTAACCATGGCAACAGACCCTAAAAAGTGATGACCTCCCCCCCCCCTCGAAATTGTGATTTTTGTATATTTATCCGTTTCAGACGATTCTGAACATTTTTCATTTTTTGGGTCGACCACCCCCCCCCCCTTCGAAATTGTGAGTTTTGCATATTTATCCGTTTCAGACGATTCTGAACATTTTTCATTTTTTGGGTCGACCCCCCCCCCTTCGAAATTGTGATTTTTGTATATTTATCCGTTTCAGACGATTCTGAACATTTTTCATTTTTTGGGTCGACCACCCCCCCCCCTCGAAATTGTGATTTTTGCATATTTATCCGTTTCAGACGATTCTGAACATTTTTCATTTTTTTGGGTCGCCCCCCCCCTCGAAATTGTGATTTTTGTATATTTATCCGTTTCAGACGATTCTGAACATTTTTCATTTTTTGGGTCGACCACCCCCCCCCCCCTCGAAATTGTGATTTTTGTATATTTATCCGTTTCAGACGATTCTGAACATTTTTCATTTTTTGGGTCGACCGACCCCCCCCCCCCTAGGACATACTATGTACCGACCCCCCCCCCCCCCCCTAGGCGAGCAACATTCGGTCAAGTCAGCTTCAGTTCCATCAGAGGGGTATATAAGGGATGAGCATCCAGCAGTGACAGTCATTTCGGTGAGTGGAGCAAGGAAGCAAAAGTTACAGACAGCAATTGGATCACATCAGATCCAGAGATGGCATCCAGTGACAACTATTTCGGTAAGTGTTTATTGAAACTTTATAAATAAAAAGTGAACTTTGTAAACAAACTTTGTAAACAAACTTTATAAACAAACTTTGTAAACAAACTTTGTAAACAAAATTTGTAAACAAACTTTGTAAACAAACTTTATAAACAAACTTTATAAATATAAATTGTAAACAAACTTTGTAAACAAACTTTGTAAACAAACTTTATAAACAAAATTTGTAAACAAACTTTATAAACAAAATTTGTAAACAAACTTTATAAACAAACTTTATAAATATAATTTGTAAACAAACTTTATAAACAAAATTTGTAAACAAACTTTGTAAACAAACTTTGTAAACAAACTTGATAAACAAAATTTGTAAACAAACTTTATAAACAAAATTTGTAAGCAAACTTTATAAACAAACTTGACTTATTTACATAATTGAAAATTTGTAAACAAACTTTGTAAACAAACTTTGTAAACAAACTTTGTAAACAAACTTTGTAAACAAACTTTGGTTATTTGCTTAATTGAAACTTTGTAAAACAATACCTTTCGTTATGCTTGGTCGATTTATATGAAAATTTCACCATTTGATTCAGTTTTATGTAAAGTTTTGTTATAAAGTAGTCATAGGCTATTTGCGCAGCTGGCTGTATGCATTTTTACCGCCATTTTAACTTAAAATTGTGATAACTTTCGTTATAACTTTCACCATTATAGTGCTTCTTCGCGGATGAATACCATTTGGCAGACCATTTAACTTCACCGCTAGATGTCTCTGCTGTGTAGCAGTGCAGCAGTACAACTGTAAGTGAGATATTCATATACACAAGTAAAATTCTGCTGAGTCAGCATTTTTGAACAATTTTTGAACAAGTTACACACCATATTTTGATTACATGGAAGTAGCATAAAAGCATGAGTGAAACATGTCAACTAGTCAACTAGTGATACATTCTGCTGAGTTAACACACCATTGAAGTGGTATAAAAGGAAGAGTGAAACGTATATTTTACTTCATTTCAGTTCTAGCAGTTGAAGAAACAATAACGATGGCAACAGTCTACTGTCATGAATGCGATGTGACATTTCCATCTCTGGAAGTGTTCGTGACACATAGATGTAAACCAGCTAGGTTGAAACGTGCTTGTGAAGAGCTTGTTGAGCAGATTGAAGTCAAGAGACGAAAGACCTTACAAGATGATGTTGAAAGACCTCATCCAGTCCTCTGCGGTGAATGTATTAAAACGCATGCATGTGCTGAAATGGAAAATGTGTCTCATGAAGAACAAAGAAAGAAAGAGACAGGACAAGTAGGCAGAGGCAGAAGAGTGAGTCTTGGTGAAAACGCGCAGGAAAGACGGTTTGAGCCTGAAGATGGATCAGATTTGCTACTCGAAATGCGACAACAAGAGAATAGAATCAAGAGACATTTGCTAGAAACGCTAAACCATGGCATGAAATGGTACATTGTGGTACATGCACGCTTCAAGAAAATGACACCAAATGTTGAAGGCGTGATGGTAGAACAAGTGGATAATGCCTTCATCAGTAGTCCGACATATGCAGCATACAATCCAACGGATATTGAGAAGGACTTGCCAGAAGCCTATAAAGAATTGTTTACCAGGTTTTATGAACATGAGCGACAAGGTTCTGGCTGGGTGTTGGATAACATATTATTCATTGAAGTGCATACAGCTACGTCAGCGCCACTGGAAGCGAGCAGTTTTATCCCACTACCGAAGAAAGTAAAGAGTACAAAGGCGGTGCTAAACATTCAGAATAAAGACAACAAGTGCTTCTTATGGTCTGTATTGGCTCACCTTCACCCTTCATCAAGCAATAACCTATAGCGTGTGCATCAATACAAGCTATTTGAGAACGAATTGAAGGTGGAAGGCATGACATTTCCCACACCGATTACAGACATTCCAAAGTTTGAAAAGGAGAATGATGTGTCCATTAACGTGTTTGGATATGAACATGATGTCGTTGTTCCAATACAACTCAGTCGAAACACCAGCACCAACAGTGCGAGAGAAATCAACTTGCTTTTGATTAGCAATGACAAGACAAGACATTATTGCCTCATCAAGAATTTCAGCAGACTGATGGCTTATCGATCAAAGCATAAGGCTGCAGCATTTTATTGTTTCAACTGTCTTCACGGGTTTATGCGACAAGATCTGTTAGATGAGCATCGCGAAGTGTGTGACAAGCATGGAGCACAACGTTTATCATTCCCCAAGGAACCCTTCATCAAGTTCAAGAATGTAGCCAAACAACAGCGAGCGCCGTTTGTCATTTATGCAGACTTTGAATGTTTCACGAAAAAGCATGAAGAAGGAGACAAGTATCAACATCATCGTCCAAACAGCTTTGCCTATGTGGTTGTGAGCCAGTATGATACACGTGCACCAGTCCTGTATCGAGGAGACAATGCCGTGAAAGTCTTTTTAGACCATATGGTGAATGAGCGTGATCGTATTGTGCATGGTTTACAACAGAAAAAGAAAATGGTGATGACTCATGAAGATGAAGAGCATTATAAGAACGCCACAGATTGCTACATTTGTCATGAGCCTCTAGGAGCAGATCATGTGAGAGATCATGACCATATCAATGGCAAATACCGTGGAGCTGCACATAGTCAATGCAATTTGCAATTTCGATTTCGAAAAGATCAGCAGGGTGTTGAAGATTCTTTCATCATTCCTGTGTTTTTCCACAATTTACGAGGCTATGACAGCCATTTGATCATGGAAGAAATTGGAAAGTTCAAAAACGAAAGGATTACAGTCATTCCCAACACCGTTGAGAAATATATTGCATTCACCATGAGCAATCTGAAATTTACAGACAGTTATCAGTTCATGAGTACTTCTCTACAGAAGTTGGTCTCCAACCTGGCGGCAGAAGGGAAAGAGAACTTTTATCACATGACGTCACACATTCACGATAGTGACCAACAAGAGTTACTGTTGAGAAAGGGAGTGTACCCCTACGATTACGTGGATGAGCCATCCAAGTTTGCTGAAACACAACTGCCGTCCAAGGACAAGTTTTACAGTCTGCTCAGTGAAGAAGACATTAGCGATGAGGATTATGCGCATGCGCAGAAGGTGTGGGAGACATTCCACTGTACTACATTTGGTGAATACCATGACTTGTACCTGAAATCAGATGTGTTGCTGCTGGCTGACGTGTTTGAAAATTTTCGTCACGTATGTCTCAACACATATGAATTAGATCCTGCTCACTACTATACAGCGCCAGGCCTGTCGTGGGATGCCATGTTGAAAGCGACAAAGGTGAAATTGGAATTGATCAACGACATTGACATGTACCAAATGGTTGAACAAGGTCTACGGGGAGGAATATCTGTCATCACACACAAGTATGCGAAAGCAAATAACCCCTACGTAGCAGATTACGATCCCACGAAACCAACCAACTACTTGACGTACCTGGATGCAAACAACTTGTATGGCTGGGCCATGTCGCAAAGCATGCCGGAAAGTGGATTTATGTGGGTGAGCGAGCCAGAATCCATTGACTTTATGGATGTGGATGAAGATGACGAGATTGGATACATTTTAGAAGTGGATTTGGAATACCCATATTCAATCCATGATCGTCATAATCACTATCCAGTGGCTCCAGAACGGAAATGTGTGAAAGTGGGAGAATTGTCAAAACATAGTCAGAAGCTACGGAAAGATCTAAACATGAAAGGAAAACCTAGTGAAAAGCTCATTCCCAACCTGTGTGACAAGAAGAAATATGTGCTTCATTATAGAAATTTACAGCAATATGTCTCACTGGGATTGAAAGTCACGAAGGTGCACCGTGCCATCATGTTTGCACAGAGCAAATGGTTGGCAAAATACATCTCCTTGAACACGGAAAAGAGAAAGTTGGCCAAGAACCCGTTTGAGAAAGACTTCTTCAAATTGATGAACAACTCGGTGTTTGGCAAAACCATGGAAAATGTAAGAAAGCGAATCAATGTTGAACTTGTTCACCAGGAAAAGCGGTTCAAGAAACTTGTGGCCAAACCTTCCTTCCACAAATTTAGAATTTTCAACGAAGATTTGACCGCGGTACATTTGCGCAAAGTGGATCTGCTTCTGGATAAACCCATTCAAGTTGGTTTCACCATTCTCGACCTCATAGAAACGGAAGATATCTACAAAGACATGCAGGAAGATGCCGACTTGTTCGACACAAGTGACTATCCGCCAGATCATTTCCTGCATTCCAACGTGAACAAGAAAGTGCTTGGGAAAATGAAAGATGAGACGGCGGGCATTCCCATTGAAGAGTTTGTTGGACTTCGGCCGAAAATGTATAGTATGATGTATGGTGGGAAAGAAAAACGTACGGCTAAAGGCATCACTCGCGCGTGTCAAAGACGGATGAAACATCAGCAGTATAGAGACAGTTTGTGAAACCAAACGCAAACGATGACCACAGGACACATCATACGAAGTCATAACCATCAGATCTTCTCGGAGAAGTTGAGGAAAGTGGCTCTCTCTCCTTTTGATGACAAGCGATATGTGATGAGTGATGGCTATTCCATTTTGGCGCATGGACATTACAGTATATAAGGGGGAGACACTTCAACTTTAGAGTCAGTTGAAGTGTGAACACTGAAGCGTCAACATGAATCGGAAAAGATCTGCAACAACGGATATGGATACTCTTGCTGATACAGTCAAAGACATGAATGTGAAAAATCCTGATACTACCATCAAGAAATTAAAAGTGGAGACGGCGACGGCGACGGCACCAACACCACAGTCGTGGGATGGAATGCTTTCTCTGGGCAATGGAAAGTATATCAAGATTATGAAACAAAGTAATGAAGGTGTGATAAACATTCGCAAATACCTCAGAGATGAGGGGACTGGAAAAAACCGTCCAACGAAAAAGGGTATCTTGCTGACAATACCTGAATGGAAAATGCTGAAGAAGCAGGTGAAAGAAGTGGATAAAAGGCTTCGCAGACAAGACGACAAGTCATAACAAGGTAACAATCATGAATGCACTCATGTTGGACGATGGTGTTTACCTTAAAGTTAATGAGAGGAATGAAGTGATGATGGGTTCTCGGAGAAGTTCTGCTTATCGGTTTAAACCTGAAGTGTGGAAAGACTTTAAAAACATACCGCTTGAACCTGGGTTTAAACGCAGACTTGAAAATAAACTGGAAGTGACGGTGGCTGAATATGATTCTAAGATACGTGTGACATTCTGTAGAAATCTTTTACAGGATTATCCAAAGGATTATAAGGGAGTTGTGCCAGATACACCCTATGCACAGTTGATCTTCTTTGATATCAAGAACTGGCGCGCAGTCCTACGATTCCTAGAAGCGATACAACATCCGCTGTTCAACATCATCCGAGTATAAAATACATGGACGAGATGGAAGACTATGTGTTGGATTATGAACCCATAACATATGGATTCTCATACATGAGAAACTTATGTGATGATATTGTGCTACGACATTTTGGACAGTATCTCGTCCTATCGCTTGATGACCAATCCGTGTTGAAGGATTATCTAGACAAGTTGAGAATACCCGGCTTTCTCCTAGCAGTCTCAAATGAATTAGAAGTGCGTGTGACTGAGAACGGTCTAGACGTGTTTGTACAATTTCGCCAATATGACGAGCTTACAGAACACTACGACATCATCACCCTCAGCACAGTGGAATGGAACGCGCTGTTACAAGCATTGGATTGGAAAGAACCTAACGCTTGAATTCAAAGAGTATGGAATACAACTTATGCGGGGTACCAAATTCATTGAGCTGACACAGCCTATGCGGCTGATGCGGCTGATAGACTTGGAAGAAGGATATGAACTGAAACTGTCTGAACATGTTACTGTGAAAGTGATAAAGTTTGGTGATGTGCGTTATGTAAGCTTTCATAGCATTTACAAATACGGGTATAATGTCTATGATACCTATATCAATTTAGATTCTAATGAATGGCATGCATTGATGAATGTATTGAAAAAATGACTGTGTTTGTAAATAAAAAGTTTGTAAATAGTGTAAATAAAAGTTTGTAGTTAAGAATTTTGTAAATAGTGTAAATAGACTTTGTAAATAAAAGTTTGTAAATAGTGTAAATAAAAGTTTGTAGTTAAGAGTTTGTAAATAGTGTAAATAGACTTTGTAAATAAAAGTTTGTAAATAATGTTTGTAAACTTTGTAAATAGTGTTTGTAAACTTTGTAAATAGAACACAATAAACAAGACTGTTTGAAAACTTGGTTTGTTTTATTTAACAACAACAACTTAACTAATATAACAACAACAACTTAACTACAACTTAACTAATATAACAACAACAACAACATTAATAAAACAATGGTTTATAATGTCTATATACAAAGTCCTTTACAATAAAATCGCCATCCTTTCTTTTTAATATATTCACAATATCAAACATACTCTGACCTCGAGCTCTATGTAATATATAATATACACAATAAAAACCACATGACGATGATATTGGCGTTTGTAATGAGATAGAATTATACATATAGTCATTTCTTAAAAACATATCTAAACGATCATCGAGAGGGAACAGTCCATAAGAGTCAAAATATTCCACAGGGTCTTTATCATAATACACTGCCACCCAATGTTCTCCTGGTTCATCTTGATCGTCTGTGTTGATCACATAGGCACCGCGTTGTAAAGACGGTAACTGGTCCATGGCAAACACGCCTTGAAACAAGTCTTTGGTCATGACATCACGACTCAATATGGCATCAATCTGCTTCGTGTTCATGACTGGTAGTCGAATTGGATGCTGCGATTTGCACTGATCTCAATAATGTTGTCAAATTCAGCATAGACAATGACATTGATGGTAGGTTGCAAAGCTGTAGCAAAGTTCATTTCTAGCCGCAAATTCCCATGCTTGATCAGGGGGAAATGATCATCACCATCATAATCCGGTGTTAAGTCAAACGAAAATAAAGCATAACCTCTAGGCCAATCTTCCCGTTTTATAATGGAACTTTTCTCACCATTCAACCGATCAAACGATTTGTAAAGCGTTTCAAAAGCGTTCAGGTATTTGTTCTGTGTAATGTCAAGCTTGAGAGGTTTGGATAGAACTGGTTCACCATCCGTGTACAGTTGCATATAGTCCAGATCAAAATGTTTGAAATCATATGGATTCCTCAATACTGATCCACCAAAAGCTTCATTATGAACCAGACCAATGACAATACGATTTGGTAATTGACCCAAAAAGATGTTATCTTTCACAAAAGACTGAAATCCTGCTGGAATAGCTAAGACTTTACATTCTTTTCTAGTGATGATGATCTTGGCAGGACTTTTCATCAATGCATCTGTATGTCCTAACTGAATACCTGGACTCACCCTCACTTTGCGAATGGTTAAAAATGCCTCTTTCACTTCTACCTTATAGGTATTATCTGCAGCCATCAATACATAGTCATCTTTTTGTCTATGAAAACGCAATTTCAAACTGATGCCATTCGGAAGATAACGATCCTGCTCAAACAAATCTATCCTTAAACCACCTGCGAGCATAACATCACGGCTAAGACGAGTATGTAAATAACGATGATGTAAGCCATTATTGCCTTGCTCAGCCAAGTCACCACCGTCAGCATTGACATGAAACCCGGATACATATTGTTCATGATTAGGTCTTTTCACCTCATGACTATTCATTGACCCAGCAGTATCCTTGTACATGAGACGCATAGAGCGCTCAGAATGTAGACTTTCTTCCGAATCATGGATGAGATGAGAGATAATGCTGGTATAACCATGAGTATTGTTGCTATGCGAAACCAAACGATCATTCAGAAACAATTCAATATTAGACCATAACCCATTAAACACATCATTGATGCAAGAGACATTATCATCTGCGCCACACGCTGTTCCATCAGCCTTTAGAATGCGACATACAATATGAAGTTTGCTGTTCTTTAAATCTAGATATTCTTCTGTACTCGCAGGAATGTAGAATTCTATTGGAGCGCCTTCTCTAATGCTTGTAAGTGGTTGATAGTCAACATTATAACTTTTCTCTACAGCAGTTTGCGTTGGTGGTACGTGAAACCATTCCAATGGAGAAAGACTACATTCACACGAATGATTATGAATGAGAGACATGATTTCAAAAGATATCTTTGCGATATTTTGATGTTATCCGTCTGGCTGTTTTTCGTCTTCTGGCACGTTTCGTCGGTTGCACACGCTTTTGTTCTCCAAACACACGTTCTGCTACTCGGCCCGTCACATCTTTCGCGACATTCTTTGCAGCCTTCTTAAGATGTGGCGCAACGATCTTAGCCCCAGCCTTAAGTAATGGAATAGCTTTGCGAGCCAATGATCCCAGTATTGAACCAATACCATCGCCATATTGGATTCGCGCTCCTTTGAATCCTGGTAATTCCCCGCCCACTTGACGAAGAAAATGGTTGCGATATGCAGACGGATCGTGTGTATAAGCTTTCATATTGCTTTTGGTCGAAAATGAAGTTTACAGATCACCTTTCCAGTTTGAAATGGAACATTATGGCCTGTGTCGTCCTTAATATTCATTTCTATCATGTCAAATTTGGATGTGTTTGCAGGAACATAATGCGGTTCGCCATACGTTTTCATGATAATATCTCCATCATGGCCTTGTATGCCAACAGAACGTAGTAACGGAACATAATAATCACCAACAACTTGTGGTTCACAAATGCTACAATACACATACAGTGTATAAAACCCCTGTTTCACATCCGCTTTATGGTCAGCTGTACATGTTTCAGTATACCATTGATCTGGGATAAATCCTAAAATCTCAGCCAATCCAGCGGAGAAGGACACTTCAAAGCCATAATTTAGAAATAGAAAAACACGTCGTCTAATCTTATCATACTTTATCCGAATAGCTTCTTTAAGTTCATCTTTCATAGAATTAGTCGCTTCTTCATTCACTGCCTGACATATTTCTTGTATGGATCTATAGTAGCCATAACGAATATTAATAGTCTCAAGTGTCTCTGTCAGTGGTTGTTGTCGATACTGAATAGAGTAGTCCATGTCATGTCTCATCGTTGTCCATGTATGTGGATATTGAATTTCAGCTAAAGCCACTTCATATTTTCCATTCAGATAAATGGTTCGAGGCATACGAATTTGATAATTCGAAGCCTTGTTGTTGGGATAATAGGTCATACTCGCATTGCTAGGCAAAGTGATGTAAAAGCTTGTCGACTCCATGATGAGAACTAAATGGTATAGGTGCGTTGACGTTGTCTATATACTTCACGATAGCGCGCGCCATTCGACCAAGTATGCCAAATCTCATCCTCATTCACATGGTCTTTTATTTCTCCTTCACAACACGCGCTTGTACATCTTATTTTTACAGGAATAGTTGGTTTATCTTCCTGACAACAACAACATAGCTCTTTCAACCATATTAAAAATTTTCCCATCCTTCAGGAAACTGTCTTTGTTGACGTTGTTTCATTTCTGTTGTAATGTCGTCACGAGTGGTCTTTTTACTAAACATTGTTTTTGGAATATTAGCATCTACAATTTCCTGGATAAATGGATGCCAGCCATATGGTGGTATGGCTCGTTCTTTTCTTCTTGTCGCCACCAATGCTTCTTTCATCAAATCAACCATGTTGGAATTTGCTATAATATCGCCCGTTTTCAACACAAGTTCATTCTTCTCTGACCATGTCGTACCATATTTCTTCAGTTCGGCTAAAAGTTGTGTTATTTTTCCATGATAGATAGGTTGAAAATGACTTAAAAATAACTTTTCTGGCTTTTCAGGTGATGATGATGATGATGATGAGGGCTTTTGCTGCCTAGACTGACTTGTTCGTAAATGACGACCAAGAAGTTGAGACATTTCTATAGCCTTTTCACGTGTTCGTTTCCCACGTAAAAGTGTATTCACTTTCGTTTTGATATCATTTTTCTTTTCTAGCAACATTTTATATTCATATTCAGGAATGAGGACCATTTTCATCGTATGTTTCATTTTAGCAGTAGTTTGGCTAACAAGGGCAATGCCAATCTAGCAATAACTCCAATGAATCCTCCTTTCTGATTAATCAACTTCTTTTTTCGTCGAAGGGATATCTTCTTATCTGCTAGAGTACGTAGCGTATGACGTTCACGTTTAAATTCCTTAAACCGTTTTGAGCTTAAGGGTAAATGTCCTTGCAATATATTCAAACAAATTTCAAACAAGCTTGTTAATTCCTCTTTTGTAGCTTGCTGTAGCAAGGATTTGCGTCGTTTAGGCCCACTGCGTGCAAGCAAATGAAGAAACGGTTGGTTCGCTCGAATACGTTTAGACATCTTGACTGCGAATGGTCAAATGAGTTGGTTCTTGTTCATACACTGCTTTATCAATATAGACATAATGTGTATCTTTTGGTAAAATGCCTGTACGAATACGTAGTTGATCATTTGTCTTTGGTTTTAAATCAATGAATAAATAACCATGAGGTTTGCTAGTAGCATCTTGATAGGCTTCTATGAGAAATTGAGATCTTCCAGGATACATTTGTCGTGCTAATGTACTAATTTGTTGACTGTCTCTCGGATTTTTAAACAGAATGATATAATGTGTATTCAAACTAATATTTCGCATCTCTTTCCCATGATGGAATAAATTATGTACAATAAAGATAATGCTTAGATTTTGATGACTGCTGCCAACACTAAAGAGACGTGTCATACGCTCATCACTATGACATTTGGTCATTAAGTCATCAATGATAAGTAAGTTTGGTTTCTTCGGGTTAAAACGCTCTTCAATGTCATCTGGAATGCCTTGGTAAAATTCCACGCCTTTCATTCCCTTGTACAAAGGCTGATCTGCTGCATAAAGCCATAAAATGCTTTTTGGAGAGGGTTGAATCAACTTTTGTTCTAGAATTTCCTTCACCAGAGACGTTTTGCCACTGCCTGTAGGTCCAGAGACCAAACATGTAAATGGATGCTTCATTGTTGAATGTCTGTTTCTTTCACCCAACTGTTAAACTTGTTTGGCCAACCTAACCACTTGACAAATAATTCTTTCACACCTCCTCCTCGTCTTTTACGTGTTTTCAAGACTTTTTCAATTCTATAAATAGATTCAATATCTTTGGTCACTTTCTGCAGTTCTTCTTCATAGAAATGACCATCAATATCTTCGTCTAAAAAGTCTTTCACACGATACAAATGTATTCCTTGCTTCTTACAACGATGTGTGACAATGAAGACTTCTTGCGTCCATTTGATGTGATAATCGCGTTGAAACACATATTTAATGTGGGAAATGCGAACATGATCGCCAATGTTAAATTTGTACTTCTTCTTCTTCTTCGGTTTCAATTTCAGTTTGTCGACATACATATACTTCCACACTTTTGATTCGTTGTCTTTACGAATCTCGGCTGGAGCATATTTATTAGGAAGAGAACCATGAGGTCTATGGTTGTAATTGTACACCAAGTCTGGAAGAATGTCTAAGTAACGGTAAGTTTGATTATGTAGAAAATACCGATACATCATTCCCTTTAGAGTACGAATGACTCTTTCAGCAAAGTTGGCTTTGGTTTCATTCTTTGTGGTATAAGCATGAATGCCTTCTTTCTTCAAAAATGCTTTAACCCATCTGTTTTTAAATTCTGTTCCTTTATCAGACCTTAGAGTTCGCGGTCTTCGTCGTGTGTCATGAAAAATCTTTTGGGAAGCTTGTATGACGCTGGTATGTGATTTATTAGGTATTGGCTGTACCCAGACATATTTGGAAAACACATCAATGACAATGAGTAAAAACGTATGTTATCATTATAGGGAGCTATGTTTCCCATATCAGCCAAATCAATATCCCACATATCATCAATGCCACGTGTAATCACACGTTGTCTTTTGAACCTGTATTTTACAGGTTGGAGTAAACTGAAAGCATCTTGATCCTGTAGCCATTTCTTCACTTGTGACTGTGTGACTGGTTGATTATGTTTTCGTAAGATGTGATACAGTTTGTAAGGACCAGCAAATGCTCCAGGCTGTCCAGGTTTGAAGTAAATATTGGTCAAGTAGTCTTTCCACGTCGACATGATGAATGAAAACCACCTTCTCAACAGAACAGCTTTTATTTTATAACTCAACCAACATCACTTAACTAACATCGTAACTTAACTAACATGTATTTATAACTAACATGTATTTATAACTAACATGTATTTATTTTACAAATCAAGTATAGATACAATGGTATGAATAACTGGAGACCATTGGTCTTCAATGAACACTAACCAATGACTGAGTTCATCCAATGTAATAGCATCTACACCATATTTCTCACAACGTTGATTTGCATTCTCTAACACTTTATCTAAATGAATGTAATATTTAGCTTCATTCCAATATGTATAAACACATGCAGTATGACAAGTATGTTCTGAACACTCTTCATGTTGACAAGCAGGACAGACTAAATAGGCAAACTTTTTTACAGCGGATAACATTTCTTCACAATAAGCTTTTTGCACAATATATTGTCTCAGTGTCATATCCGCCATTATGCAGTCTTGTGAGTCTTGCAGCACAAGTCTGTCAGGTTTAGCAAGTTATGCTGCTCCGGCAATGTAGCACAAGTCTGTCAAGTTCAGCAAGTTTTTTCCAGTTGCTGTTCACTTAACACACTTCTCCATGTTCACACGTCTGCACATCAAGTCTCACACAACAAGATTCTCCATGTTGACTTTGTTTCTGTTGTTTTATTCTGACATGTCGGTTTCTTCCTGTAATAAAATATCTTTTAATATATTTGCTGCCTCTTCTATCATGTTCTTTCTTTGTTTACGTTGAAAACACTCACATAAAACTAAATTTGCTAGTAAGAAAAACATTGTTATCAATTCACTATGTTGTCATAAACATGTTTTAAAAGGTTTTTATATCTTTAAAGTTACCTGATAAAGCTGCTCGGTTTCCTCTTCTTCTTTACAACAATCTCTCAAATGATCCACTACGGTGAAATATACTTCAACATCAGTACGAGCAGAATAAAGTGCAGAATCAAAGTCAAAGTCAGGATCTTCTTCTATTCCAATTTTATGACATTCTCCAAGAAATCTTGAATGCAGTTCAATCACATCAAGACTATGATGTACAACATCCCAAAAAGCATCCAAATGATAAAGTTGATAGTCTGGAGTGCCACAGCAAGCAAGTTTAGCAATCATCAAGTCAATATAAGCATTTTTAAAACATGCGTCCATCTTGTTTCAGTGTCTTGTGGGCTTTTACTTTGCTTCACTGACTTTAAGTACTCCACACTTGCCGCAGAAGTTGTTTGGTTCACACAACTTACAATTATACTTGTGGCAATGGCAATGATAATCTTCCACATATCCACAAGCACCACAATACTCGCAGGTAAGTCCAAGTTGATTTTGTACGTTCATGTTCTCCAACTGAACTTCAGCCAGCCTTTTCTTGGATAGCTTTGACACCTTCATCCGACCATCCTTTCGCAGCTTGATAGGATTTATGGTATGACATTCCGTACATGGTAACAAGACTGAGTTAATGTTATCCATCTCCTGAAGCAATGTCTCCCATTCACCATCATCCATGTTGATGTACTTCGTATATCCTTGCCCGTGAAGTAGTGTTGTATGTGCAAAAGTTATATAGCGCATATCCAAGTGTGAAATGACTTCAAGCCACTTCGTTTGTGTTAAGTATACTTTGAAGCCAATGGTGTATAAATTTCTAAATTTCTCACATATACACTTCCACGAACATGGTGATAAAGCAACCCAATGCCCTCCACGTTTGATTCGTAGAAATTGTCCAAATTTTCCATGCTGCACAGTAATGGTTACGTTTTCACTAATTTTAAAGCTGCTTGTCTTCTTCTCCATGGTTACACAATGATAACTTCACTACCTTTTATGTCCAACTATATACCCAAACATTTTGCAAAGTTTTGAATTCACTTCAACTCATCCATCGTGAAATCGAGTAAGTTCTGACTTCTACTTTGCTTCACAGACTTTAAGTACTCCACACTTGCCGCAGAAGTTGTTTGGTTCACACAACTTGCAATTATACTTGTGGCAGTGGCAATGATAATCTTCCACATATCCACAAGCACCGCAATAGTCGCAGGTAAGTCCAAGTTGATTTTGTACGTTCATGTTCTCCAACTGAACTTCAGTCAACCTTTTCTTGGATAGCTTTGACACCTTCATCCGACCATCCTTTTGCAGCTTGATGATTGTTTTCTTGTCATGACATTCCTCACATGGTGATAGGGCTGAGTTGATGTTGTCCATCTCCTGAAGCAGTGTCTCCCATTCACCATCATTCATGTTGATGTGATGTGTGTATTCTTTCCCTTCAAACCGTGACGTGCGCACAAAACTCACATAACGCATATCCAAGTATGAAATGACTTCAAGCCACTTCGTTTGCGTTAAGTACAGTTTGAAGCCAATGTCGCGTAAATTTTTCAAGCTCTGGCACACAATCTTCCACAAAGATGGTGAATAAGCACACCATCTCTCTCCACGTGTGATGCGTAGAAATGGCCCATATTCTCCATGCTCCACAGTAATGGTTAAGTTAGCACTAATTTTAAAGCTGCTGCTGCGCTGCGCTGCGTTGCTTGTCTTGTTCTCCATGGCTGCAACAATGTATTGATGATCCACTCCCTCCAACTGTCTGCTGAGAAATGACTCCACTCTGCTGAGTTCACTCCCTTTTATACCCAACTGGTTGCTGAGTCAAGCTTTTCAAACTTCTTGTAAACGTTTGAATTCACTTCAACTCGTCCATGGTTGAATCGAACAAGGTCTGATACATTATTTGGAACATCATCATCATAAAGTAATATGATTCTTGCAGCTACAACTAACATGAGCTCAACTGCCCAAATTGTATTCGCGTTGATAAATGCTGAATCAATGTCATAAGTTGATATGATAAATGTTAAATCAATGTTATAAGTTGATAGTATATGTAGATCTTCACAGTCACGCAGAAACGAGTCGATGAAATCACTTGGAATAGTCTTTCCGACAGCTTCCCAATGCAGATGTAAATTCTTCACTTGCTGCATCCAATCCCATTCAAAAGTAGGAAGCTTTGAAAACACATAGTTAGTATAATTCACTTTGAAGACGTCGTCCATAGTCATACATCTGTCAAGAAGTAATGCTGACATTGTGAAGTCTTTTCTCGTCACACAATGTATTACTAGTTGACTAGTTGACATGTTTCACTCATGCTTTTATACTACTTCCATGTAATCAAAATATGGTGTGTAACTTTGTTCAAAAATTGCTGACTCAGCAGAATTTTACTTATGTATATGAATGACTCACTTACAGTAGTACTGCTGAGTTCAGAATCGTCTGAAACGGATAAATATGCAAAAATCACAATTTCGGGGGGGGGGGTGGTCGACCCAAAAAATGAAAAATGTTCAGAATCGTCTGAAACGGATAAATATGCAAAAATCACAATTTCGAAGGGGGGGGGGGGTGGTCGACCCAAAAAATGAAAAATGTTCAGAATCGTCTGAAACGGATAAATATGCAAAAATCACAATTTCAAGGGGGGGGGGGGGTGGTCGACCCAAAAAATGAAAAATGTTCAGAATCGTCTGAAACGGATAAATATGCAAAAATCACAATTTCGAGGGGGGGGGGGGTCGGTCGACCCAAAAAATGAAAAATGTTCAGAATCGTCTGAAACGGATAAATATGCAAAAATCACAATTTCGAGGGGGGGGGGGTGGTCGACCCAAAAAATGAAAAATGTTCAGAATCGTCTGAAACGGATAAATATGCAAAAATCACAATTTCGAGGGGGGGGGGGGGGTCGGTCGACCCAAAAAATGAAAAATGTTTAGAATCGTCTGAAACGGATAAATATGCAAAAATCACAATTTCGAAGGGGGGGGGGTGGTTGACCCAAAAAATGAAAAATGTTCAGAATCGTCTGAAACGGATAAATATGCAAAAATCACAATTTCGAGGGGGGGGGGGGTGGTCGACCCAAAAAATGAAAAATGTTCAGAATCGTCTGAAACGGATAAATATGCAAAAATCACAATTTCGAGCGGGGGTGGGGGGGGGTCGATCGACCCAAAAAATGAAAAATGTTCAGAATCGTCTGAAACGGATAAATATGCAAAAATCACAATTTCGAGGGGGGGGGGTGGTCGACCCAAAAAATGAAAAATGTTCAGAATCGTCTGAAACGGATAAATATGCAAAAATCACAATTTCGAGGGGGGGGGGGGGTCGGTCGACCCAAAAAATGAAAAATGTTCAGAATCGTCTGAAACGGATAAATATGCAAAAATCACAATTTCGAGGGGGGGGGGGGTCGGTCGACCCAAAAAATGAAAAATGTTCAGAATCGTCTGAAACGGATAAATATGCAAAAATCACAATTTCGAGGGGGGGGGGGGTCGGTCGACCCAAAAAATGAAAAATGTTCAGAATCGTCTGAAACGGATAAATATGCTAAAATCACAATTTCGAGGGGGGGGGGGGGGGTCGGTCGACCCAAAAAATGAAAAATGTTCAGAATCGTCTGAAACGGATAAATATGCAAAAATCACAATTTCGAGGGTGGGGGGGGGGGGGGGGGGTCGGTCGACCCAAAAAATGAAAAATGTTCAGAACCGTCTGAAACGGATAAATATGCAAAAATCACAATTTCGAGGGGGGGGGGGGGGGTCCTGGCTTTTTAGGATCTGTTGCCATGGTTACACTGATTGACAGGTGGAGTTCGTTGACTTCATGATGATTGACTCGGCCAACACTTTCAAACAACTTTCGCTCCAGACTTTCGCTCCAGACTTTCGCTCCAGACAGTATGACGTAATCATGACGTCATTATCACGTCATGGATGGCCGCGCCTATCCTAACGCTTATCATGACTTCCGCTCCAGACAACACTTCCGGTCCAGACAACACTTCCGGTCCAGACAACACTTCCGGTCCAGACATGATGACGTCACTTCCAGACAGTATGACGTCACAAAGTGGGGCAGAACCCCCGTTTCCTACCTACTGATAATAGCAAATCTTGCTGTTAGTAACGCGGCATTGCCTAAGCCTTCTACAGTGCGAATGAGCAGCGCTAACACGAAAAACGTAGGGCCTACTGGGATCATGGTTAGAAAACTAAATACGAATTTAATGAACTTCATATTTACAAGAATTTATGATGCTTCTAAGGCAATATTTAATATTCTAAGGGAAAAATGTCTTAAAGGGTTCAAGTGTTTGACAAAAAATTCTTAAGCAATACAAAGAACATATTACATTCCATGAACTAATTTCATAAAATAATGATTACATCAAACAATTCTAGAAATTCGTTATAATTAAGACTAGAAAAATTTATTCATAAAAAATCTACAAAAATAATAAAAAATACTGAAGCACCCAAAAAGTACTGCACTTGTGCCAACCACAAATATTCCAGCATTGTAGGTAAATTTTGCTCCAAGCTTTGTCAACTGAGGATGAATAATAACATTAGATTATTATGGATTGATCACTTTTCACATTAAGCAGGCAATAACTGATATTATCTTTTTATCTCCAAAATATATCTTTAATTCAAAAATTATTTTTTACTAACTGCAACTTATTTGTTAATAAATATGCTTCTAGTCTTATTTATTTTGTGGAATCTGTAAATGAGTTTGTTCATGTCACAAATTACGATTTGATATTAAAATGTTAGAGCCAAAGCCTATTTTTGACATCTAAAATTCAGAAGCAAACATCTGTGAATGAAATAGTGACCGTTTCCTTTATGTAGAATATGTTTTTTCAATATGCATTACACATAAATAAAGCAATTCGTCTTATATTATTCCTATTATTCATGTCATTAATTAAATTTTTCATCTTTAAAATTTATTACGCGATTTGTTAAATTTCATTTTAATGTGTGCCTGCCTTCCGATTTTTTAAATTTGCAAAATTATTTTTTATCTCAAAATAAATTTTTGCTTTCGAGAATATTCTTTTTGATAGCAACATATAAATTAATGAGATCTTCATTGATATATTGATATCTTTAATTTGATTGCGATATAAAAATAGAATGAACCATTCCATACATTATCCGTATTAGCATGCTACCAAGTAAAAGGTGTTTGACAAATCTGACTGTCACATCGTTGTCAAAACTAACTGCTAAATAGCTCGTCTCGGTGAACAATGCCGGAATGTTAGTTTCTGATAATATATGATGTATAAATATAATTACATATATGGCCCAACACATGTTCTTTTTCTTTAAACATTTTGTTTCTTTTGTCATAAATAGCAAATCGTTTTGAAATCTTTACTTTTATAAAATAAAAATGGGTCAAGTTAAATGAAATGCATGGCGTCCCGTGAGAGGTGGGGTCGTCTAAAGATTTCCGATATTTTGGAAAATTTTGGAAAGAAATACCTTTGAAGAATACTTCAGATGATGACTTTCCCCAAACCAGACTGTATTGGAGAGACTTGGACATTTACTTATTGTGGAAAAAGACTTAGAATAAACAAAGAGGATAACAAATTGCGCATATATCGCTCTGAACAATTTTACTACTCGGTTTGAAATTAGTTACTTTAGATTTTATTTCAATTATGAAATAAAACTTGCAAATATTTTCAAGTGCGAAAATTTTGTTTCCGACAAGGGTTATAAAAAATGCAACAAAACTATTACGAAATGTATTAATGTGTAACATGAAGGTTTCTTCCACCCTTATATAGCTGTCTATTAAAGAATTGTATGCTATCAAACCTGTGCAGAAAGTGAAATATCTAGATTTATGGAGAAAAAATCCACCGAAACAATATATATATTCGTAGAAATAAAGACGCATTTTCTACTTTTATTTCTTAAGAAATACAACTTTTGTAACATGTGTGATAAGGAAAAAAGTACTCACAAACGTGCCATACAAAGGTGTGGAAAGAATTATGACAAGATCAAATGTAGGCTGCACGACCCCTATTTCTGTGGTTGATAGTCCTTTCATTGCCGCCTGTTAGTTGTTATTCTTAATGCCCATATAACGACAAAGGCCCTGCCATAACTGAATTTCTATTTCCAAACTGTTTAAGTCAAATTGATTCATGTTGAGATTAAGAGCGGCGTCCTTTCATTGGCTGGCTGGGATCCTCGTTGCCTTGACGACAAGCACCTGCTACATATGTCACCTGCTACATATGTCAGTGAGTAGATACATCACAAGCAAAATGCACTGAGAGTGTAAAATCAGCACATACTAATAAAAATTAGTGAACCATTTAATAGGAATTATTGAAATGAAGAATACAGACAAAATTAAATTCGGTTTGCTGACAACATAAACATATCACACATGTGACTGTTTTACATTGAGTTTTCTGATTAGTATGGCCAGTTGTCAAACTGTAATGTATTTTATTTACACCATAAATATTCATATATAGATCAAATCTCTAGGCATCTGACTACCGCCTTAAAAGACATATACTAAACCAATCTTGACACATCATAGATGCATTGGCTATTGCTATTCCAAACGCTGACCATTCAAAGACTAGCGTGTCAACCATAAAACCACCCAAAATTAACCCGAAAAATGCTCTATGAAACAAGAAACACACAATTTTTAGCAAGTAATATGCATTTTATGTCCATCAGGCTTGGGAAAGCATTATTTTCCTTTCAATTCTTAACAATCTACGTAACTGGTATTCATATAGAATATTCACATAGAATTTGTGGCTAGGATGTTTTCCCTCGATCTCTCGACTTTATTCCACGTTGTTTTATATTTATTCTAATAATTGTTAAAATATAAAAACAGTAGCATTACTTTAATGTATGACAGCGCTGTGGTTTTATAAATGGGTGTCACAAACACTGCTCTTTGGTTAATATTTTATCAAATAATATTCTTATCCTAAAGGAAAGAAAGTGTTAAATATTCCTGAAATAAAACCAAATGTTTTCAGAGATTTTCCAAAGCCATGCTGTCTGAAATTACTCATATTAATTTAAAAAACCACCTTCTTAGGAAATACTAAAATGTACTGCTTTTATGATCACGTAATGGCATACACAAAATTCTTATGTGCTACTGTTATTGTTAAGGGTTACCTCTACTATTTTACCACCCTGTGAAAAAAATATTGAATGAATGCAAATACTTCTCAGCTTTATAGGTTCACCTCTGAATGTTATTATAAGCAGTGGAAAAAATTCCGAAATAAAAAGTTTGTGGTTTGGTGGTAGTCAAAGAGAACGATATTCACTGTATTTATATTTTATTGCAGAAGTGGATCACGTATATAACATTTGACACCTTGTTGGATCAAATCTATTAACTGGTTTGAGCAAAGCTGTCACCTAAACACAGCACAAATGTGACAAAATTCAATATGTGTTGTATCCTAAATCCAACGCATAACATTCTTCCGCTCTCCTATGCATGCTGTCGATACATTTTTGTATTTTTTCTGTGGAATGTTGTCCCAGTCTGCACGATTGTCTGAAGGTCTCTCTGGTTGTGACAAGAATGGAGTATGGGGGAACTATTGTATCTCATAATGCCCCAGACATTTTTTATCGGATTAAGATCCAGACTTTTCGCTGGCCACTCCATTTCGGATATCCCTGTTTGGTCCAAGTAACCATCAACTAATGCGACTGTGTAGGGTCTGGCATTATCATCAAGAAATTGAAATCTGACAGGATCCAACTTCGCTTTTTGGCGTGAAAACTTATGGCCCGCCCTCTGAACTACCAAACAGTTGTGTCGCATTTACAAACTGATCACCATTGTGCGCATCACCTCCAAACGCGTCGCGTTCTGTCGTTAGGTACTAAAAACTTTGATTCATCACCAAAAAGACAATTTTACCATTGGAATCGATTGCACTGACAATGATCGATTGCCCAACAAAGGCAAGCCACTGTATTGCAACAAATATATTGCAGGAGCTGAGGCTTGGCTCTATTAATACAGCACAACAGCGCAATCCACTGGCGTGGCGTGAAGACGGTCGATAGCGGTGCGCCTCCATTTGTTCCTGGCTTCAGGTCCTCTTGCATGCGTAAGCTGGTTTCGCGCTTCATTTGCTGTAATGATAAATCGAGTATGTGTTTCTTTGTGTTTTTGTTTCGGTTATCGTAAAAAATGAAATTGAAATTGAGAATCGACAAAAAAGTATCTGGTGTGAGATAATGGCATTACCTGTCAACCGCCTGTTTTGCGACTCTTAATTAGTGAGGTATTTTTCGTCTCGTCGAGTTGTCATACCTGGCTTACCCTACCTTGGTCGGTCCTTAACGTCATTTGTCTCTCGATATTTTGACCAATTTTTTTTTACTGATGACAGCGAAATGCCAAACACCGCGGTACGGCTTAACGCCTATGGTTACTTTGAATATGGCCAACAATGACTACTCGGTTAACTGTTGAAATTTTTATTTTTAGCAGTGCAATAACTTCAATAAATGGAATTGATTTCGTTATTTTTGTTGAAATTGATATCTGTTGAACTCATTGAGGCTGAGAAAGGTTTTTGTGGTTCTGAGGTTGATTGAGCCTGAGTTTGTGAGATTGCAGACCTATCAGTTTATTGTAAGTCTTTTCACACAAACGTGATGCCTTGGTAGAATCTCTTGCAACCGTCGCAAGTAGTTCTGTTATACACCCTGGTAATATTTCTTGTAAAAATGAACAATGTGTCGGAACAGATCGACAAACTTTATATTCTGGCATTTTTGCAAGTGCTGTACAAATGAACGCTGTTAAATATTTAAGAAATGTTATTTCTATAGACCCGTACACACATGGCTCTTTGTGTAGATCGAGTACCCGCATGGCTTTTTGTATACACCGTGTACACAAAGGGTGTTTGCATAACATGCGTGTACAAATGACTATTTGCATAAGTTGTGTGCATTCATTGCTATTTGTACTGAGCGTGTACGTACGTGGCTATTTGAATAGAGTGTGCACAGACATGGCTCTTTGTGTGGAGCGTGGGTTATATGGCTAATTGTATTCAGCTTGTGCATACATACCTTTTTGCATAGAGCGTGAACGTAAATGGCTACGTGTGTACGTATTTGGTTGATGATCTGAAAACTCATCACTATGGTACCCATCCCAAATCCAAAGCAAAGCACACTGACAAAAGTCAACTTGTCACTAACAAACTAATGTAAACAAAAATCAAATTCAAATTTTAGAGCACAAAAACATGCAAGTGATATGAGAAACACATTGCATTATTTAGACAAATCAATTTGAATGTACTGGAGATATATATTATTTTTTTAAATGCTTATTCGCAAACAGAAATTGAAATACTGCGACACTAGCACAATAAAGACATAAACAATTAACTGTTACAGTTGACTCTACGGATAAGATTTAAGAATTATTCTTCTGCAGTGCTCAGGTTAGCTCTTTTAATTATTTATTTATGTTTGGATTGCATAAATGCTACTTTTTTTAGTGAACATATCCATGTTGTACTTAGCATGTGATAAAGTGCCATAATCATCAGGAAAACATGTTTTTCATGATAAACTATGTTTGGTTTGTCTGGTAACATAACGTTATAGATGTTACAAATATAGTCACCACATATTTTCACTGCATGATATGAGCTATAACCACATAAACCATAACGTATTTTAAAAAGAGTTTTACTTTTAAATGAGTAGTGTACTTACAAATTTATCAGATAACCAGTCAAAGAAGGGTGAAGAGAAGGCATAAGCTCCAGGTCCAACGAGGAAGACCAGACTGATTATCATTGGCAAAAAACCGTACTACAACACAAGAGCAGCTAGGAGATCGCTTTTGTCACAGTAATTAATGCGCTCAATTGAAATGCGAGTAGCTTTACTTTTGGTGATCAGTTTTGTAATTTAGCTATTTATGCAGTTTAACTATTGTAGATTGTTTAAATTTAATCTTATTGGCTTTCGAAAATGAATAAAATGGTAATATCTTGATGATTATGGTAATATTTTATAGCTCAAAATTTCATCGAGGCGGAGTGATAAACACAAATCGAGAAATTCCTTGCAAAGAGCCCCTGCAGCTACAAAGCATGCCACAATCGTAACCAGCAGTATTCTCAGAAGTGCAATCATGGAACTTCGGTTTTCTCTTTCAACTGAAAAGATAGGCGTGTCATTTCTACAAATCGATATCGAGAACATTCAAAGCATATCAGTATAAATTATCACTACAGATATCATGTTACTATGGATATTCCATGTCTTATTTTATTTCATGAAGTTGCAAACATCTTGTCTTGTATAATGTGATGCACAAAAAACTAATTTGAAAGCCAGTTTATTTATGTTATTGCTTTGGTTTACAAAAGTACTCATGCAATTTATAGAAGAACGAAAACCAATAAAATCTAACTATGTCAACCTATCTATCTATCTATCTATCTATCTATCCATCTATCTATCTATCTATCTATCTATCTATCTATCTATCTATCTATCTATCTATCTATCTATCTGTATATCTTTTAATCATCTACCGAAACTATTTCACGCAAAATAAACCTCTGCTTGTTATAATGTTATAAAGCTGTTCCTATTTTAATATTTAATTTAATCTTTATGCAGAAAATTAAGCGTGTTATAAAATTCCTTTTAATAGGTAAACCGACCATGTGTTACCTCTAATCGTATTTAATCCCTTGACTTAATTGATCTCCACAGCTTTTAGGTTTAATATAATTAAGCCTATTACTGAATAAAATTTAATACTCAAGTTAGACAATTAGGGTAGAGCGATGTGTAATTGCTTTTGTTTTCATGCCTTTGTAATTTTGGGGTCTTTGTTCTATTGTCCATGTCTGTTCCCATTGAGAACCCTTAAACGTTGCCATTAAGAACACTTGAACAAAAATTCATTTGAATTATTCCATGTTAAGTTATCACATAATGTGTTTTTATGGTAATGAGATGACGCTCAGTTTGGTATATAAGAAAAATGACTTTTTCTGCTTAGACAAATTATTATAAGAGCAAGAGAAATAAATACAACCGAAAGGAACGCGAAGTACTGCCTTTTTATTAAGGCCACTATTGAGCACTACGTAATAAGACTGTTAAAATTTGTCGAAAAGGAGAATAAACCCTCGTTAGATCAGAAAAGCAAGGGGTTGTTTAGCTATGAATATTTAACATTAAGAGATTTGCATAGACCTCATATATCTGATTTAAGTAAAGTTATTTAACATAGTTTTGCTGTGAAAAAAGCGATATAATATCATGAATATTACTCTTTTGGGAAGTCAATGAGAATATGGTAATAAGCCCTGTCGCTAGCAGTAGAGCACCTGTAGTCCAGAACGGCGTGCCGAAACCGCCGTACTACACAAAACATCGGAAGGATTAAACACAATCTTAGCCACATCATACTTTTCCACTACATAATAGGTGGTCAATTAAACAACGTATATTCTAGTCATATATTTATCACATAATACTTGCAGAGCTCCATTTATAGTATTTCTGCTTACCTGGTACAATACACCTCCGATAGGTGGGCCAGTCACCATATCAAGCCCGGTAAATCATTCCGAAGTTGTCTAACACAAAATTAAGAAGTAGAAGAACAGAAAAAGGTTCTGGAAGCGTAAAGATAAGTCTTTGCAATCACTGAAGTAAACATCATTGAGATATTTAAATAAGAATAAATATTTTAACGCTACAGTTGAAAATATTTAGCGCTTTTTCTTAGTTTTATTGATTTTCTCTATTTGTGACAGTTTTGAGGTAAGCAAGCATTGGGATAGGAAATCTAATGTTTTAGAATGGAGACTTCAAATTCAAAATACATGACAATTTTTGCAATCTCATAGTATAGTGTTGATTTGTTACTTACAATCATGGCTGCTGCCTTCCTAGGAAAAGTGTGAGCGATAATAGCATAGCTTGCTGTGAACAACGCAACTGTACCTAAGCCTTGAGCAGCGAATGAGCAGCACTAATACGAAAAACGTAGTGCCTGCTTGGACCATGTCTAAGAAACTAAATAAGGATTTAATGAACGATGCACAGAATATATTACATTCCATAAACTAACTTTAACGAATAATCCAAAAATGTTAGTAGTTCTTTATAATTTATACCATAAATATTTATTTATAAAATCCGCTAAAATGATTAATAAACTAAAGCACCTAAAAAGTAATGCACACGTGCCAGCCACAAAATATTTCAACGTCTTTAAATCATTTTTGAATCAAAACTTTTGTTTCATGTCTCTGGTACTCGTTGATATCAAAAATTTATCTAGAGATATCAAAAATTTAATTGCAGTTTCCACTATTAATCTCCTGAATTTAGAAATAATCAATTATTTATTTATTCTTGATATCAGTAATTCCCTAATAAATGGAAAGCGGTCATAGCATGGAAATTTAATGTCAAGTTTTATCTTCAGCTTGTTTCATATAGAAAAATTAACATTGAATTTTAAAAGGACAGTCCATGAGTTATTAGATATCAGTATCTTTTCGCTACAATGCTACTAAACAACATTATCCACAAGATAAATGTTTAGATAAAAAGTAATTCATAAACACAAAATCAATAGAACATGATATACACTCCTGGAAACAGAGATACATTTTCGATTTTCATTTCTAAGGAATCATAACTGTGTAACACGAAAAAAGTTCTCACAAACATGCCATACAAGGGCGTGGAAAGAATGATGACAAGTTCAAATGTGGAAAACACGACCCCTATCTTTGTGGTTGAAAGTCTTTTCATTGACGCCTATTATCACAACGAAAAGTCTAAGTACAATGACATGCAATTGCGGTTAACTTGAGAAACAATTCTATTAAAAATAAAAAAATTTGTAAAATCATTAAAAATTGAACTTAAAAACGCACCTCCTGCGGAAAGAACGGTTCAGGAAGAGAATAGAAAGCCCCCGTGCAGAAATTTGCGTGCAAAAGGTCAAGACTGAAAGAAGCTCGTGTCATTAGGCTCCACACCGAAACGTCGTCTTCTAAATTTCAAATTTCAATGTGAATTTATTTCTCAAAGGCAACGTGTTAAGCTCTTCGACTAGAAGTTTAAAAATCTTTCAGTGCGTTTATTTTCCTTTAAAGACACGCAATTTTTAAAGAGATAGAAAATCTTTCTGCTATTTTGAAACCAGTAAAAAAGATAATTGTGTTTCTACTAACTTATGAAACAGTTAAATATGCGTAATCCGTAGTTGATAATTTGAATGCAGACTGAGTGTATTAGATATGGCCAAGTAAGATTTTACATCCCCGTGCCATTTTCATAAAATAAATACATGTATTTTAAAGTTCTTGGTTATATCTGCTGATTGCTGACAAAGCAGTTAATGAACGCAGCAAAGTAAAGAAGACTCCCGTTTTTCGCAGCATGGTTAGTGATGTGTTGTTATTTGCAAAAAATGTCAGTCTTCGCTTTGTACTTTGACAATATAATGGAGCAAAAGCAATAGATACAGCTTCATATCAGTTGGAAAATATGTGTGACATGTGATAGTTCTACCAGAGCGGAAGCGAAAAAAAGATAAGGATTGATCACTGTCAGCAAAAGATGGCCCCATAATTTCTTCGTTGATGTTTAGCTTTTTATTTGGTTATTATTATTATTAAGGTGATTTGCTTGTATTTATTTAGACAAGACGAATTTTCTGAAAGATAATAGTAATGTTACAGTATGTAGAACATTTAAAGGAATGCCAAAACCAAAAACAGTAACATTTTATTCAATGTTCTTGCCTTTCTTGATCTTGACCTTATCAGAGATCAGCGAAGAGCTATTTTCATTTGACTTCACGTAATTGTTACTATTCTCGTTGACAGAATTCCCCTCTGTGACTGCTATTCTAGTGGATAAAAAGGTATCATGGCAAATATTAGCATAATGGAATCAGCTGTTAAATGCTGATTATAGCTACAATTTTTTATAAACGCCCCCCAACGCTAGGGTGATACGTGTGATCTATATGTGCAATGCCGTTTGTGTACTTTAATTCCCCTTTTACACGAACATGAATGAGGACATATCACGTGAATCAGGAGATATCACGCGAATGGGTACATATCACACAAATCAAGACATATAACGGGAACGAGGACATATCATATAAACGAGGACATATCACGTAAATCAAGAGATACTCCAAAACAAGGGCATATCACGTCAACCAGAAAATATCACATGAATCAGAAGATTTCGCATAAATAAGCACACATCACGTAAATCAAGACATATTATGTGAACGAAGATATATCACATGAATAGGAATAAATCATGTAATAAAGATGTATCACGTGAATAACGACAGAGCAGCAATCAGGTTCCGAATAAGTGAAACAATTTACGAATGATTTTGAGTTCTGTAACTCTTCATATCGAAAGTCGACTTTTCTTGAAAAATCTTACTTTCCAAGACAACAAACTCTTATTATAGGCTCAGTAGTAGAAAACAAAGACTTTATAGGAAACGTTGCAGTGTGCCTGTTTACTCGATGGGTCTTTTAATATACGTAAAAGTGGAACATTATTGAAACCCATTGGATAGTTATTTTCTCTCAGACAACAAGTTCAAGAACCAGAAGCTGGCTGCCTGGCGACCGCTGATGCCATGGAATGCTGTGCTCATCCTCGGCTTTGTCATCGGTGTCGTGTTTACACTACTGGGTGTCACACTCCTCCTCACCTCAGAAAGCGTGAGTAGGGCGAGAAGCAGGGGTTTCTTTGAATACCTGGACATAGTGGGACAAAATCTTAAGCCAAGACGCAAGCCAATGCATGCATATGGTGTAAAGACATCTATGAACGGTGTCATTTGTAGACTACTTGCTCTTTCTTACAGTTGCTTTTGTGGTATTTTATATACCTGTTTATTTACGGCTCCGTAGAAAATTGTATTCCGACAAGTGAAGAACCCGCAGAATATAAGAACTGTGCCGAATTCTGTGATACAGAAAACAACACGGGTGGCATATGTACATGCTCCTACAACTTTACCCTTGACAACCAATTTAAAGTAAATTGTGAACAGTTTCTTTATTTCCCACTTGCAAACATAGTTTGCAAATGGGTATGCTTTGCTAAGAATTCCGGCGTTTATTCCTTCCTTTTTTTCCGTCACGGAGGTTTCCAGAAAACTCCTCCTACGCTATTTGACGTAGGACGATGAAATTTGGCACAGAGATAGAGGGTGATGAGCTGTCGTGAAATCTGCAAAATTTTTTGACCTTGACCTTCAAGATCAAAGTCAAATTGAGGTCAAAATATTTTTTTAAAAACCTATTCCATCACGAAAAATTGCTGGAAAAAGCGCTCAAATCCTTGTTTCAACACGTGTGCGGGATCAGTAGACAGCAACATCATGGATGAAATCTCGACATTCAGTGTCAAGGTCAAGGTCAAGTGACTTCTGTATATTGAATTCCGTTACAGAAAAATTGTCGAAAACGGTTAGAGATAGAGAGGTTTTGAGCTTTTTTTCGACCCTTTGGGCCAAAACGACATTACATAAGAGGTACCTCGGTGACCTTGACCTCCTCCGTCGTGGTCAAGGTCAAAAACCGGAAGTTGACTATTATCTCGAAAACGGATAGAGATAGAGCGACTTTGAGCTTATTTTCGACCCTGTGGGCCTAAAAGACGTTATATAAGAGATACACCGATAACCTTGACCTCCTCCGTCATGGTCAAGGTCAAAAACCGGAAGTTGACCATTATCTCGAAAACGGTTAGAGATAGAGCGATTTTGAGCTTATTTTCGACCCTGTGGCCCTAAAAGACGTTACATAAGAGGTACCTCGGTAACCGTGACCACCTCCGTCATGATCAAGGTCAAAAATCGGAAGGTGACCATTATCTCGAAAACGGTTAGAGATATCCCGATTTTGAGCTTATTTTCGATCCTTTGTTCCAAAACGACATTACATAAGAGGTACCTCGGTGACTTTGACCTCCTCCGTCGTGATCAAGGTCAAAAACCGGAAGTTGACCATTATCTCGAAAACGGTTAGAGATAGAGCGATTTTGAGCTTATTTTCGACCCTTTGGGCCTAAAAAGGTGTTATATAAGAGGTACCTCGGTGACCTTGACCACCTACGTCATGATCCAGGTCAAAACCGAAAGTTGACCATTATCTCGAAAACGGTTAGAGATAGAGCAATTTTGAGCTTATTTTCGACCCTGTGGGCCTAAAAGACGTTATATGAGAGGTATCTCGGTGACCTTGACCTCCTCCACCATGGTCAAGGTCAAAAACCGGAAGTTGACCATTATCGCGAAAACGGTTAGAGATTGCGCGATTTTGAGCTTTTTTCGAACTCTTGGGCCTAAAAGACGTTACATAAGAGGTACCTCGGTGACTTTGACCTCCTCCGTCATGGTCCAGGTCAAAAACCGGAAGTTGACCATTATCTCGAAACGGTTAGAGATAGAGCAATTTTGAGCTTATTTTCGACCCTGTGGGCCTAAAAGACGTTATATAAGAGGTACCTCGGTGACCTTGACCTCCTCCATCATGGTCAAGGTTAAAAACTGGAAGTTGTCCATTATCTGAAAAAAGATTAGAAAACTGAATTTCATTATTCGAGATTACATTATATTTACTTCGATGCTGTTCCTTATATAACACTTAGCATATAACACTTAGAAGATGTTGGCTTATTTTCAGTCATCATGAAGTTTTTGACCACTTAGAAATGTTGACCTTAAAATAAATGATCTTTGGTTTGGCTACAAATAACTACAATAACTTAAAAACGATTGACCCGTTAATATCGAAGAAGTTGATAGATATATATGTTACATACAGATTGGCAGAAAAGCATATACACAAAACGCGTCAACTGGCTGGATCCGGTCTGGGAACTTGATCCAGACAACGAGGACAACAATGGCTATGAGAACGAGGATCTTGTAGTGTGGATGCAATCGTCTGCGTTTCCAAGCTTTAGGAAGCTCTACAGACGAGTGGTGCATACTGGAAGTCTTAGGGATGGTTTACCAGAAGGCCGATATATGCTGTCCATTGATTATGGTATCTTTTAGCAATTTTTCATTGGGGTACCAGACTAAGCTGCTTAGTAAGCTGCTTAGAGGAAAATGTATCGCTTGTGAAACTGTACAGCGGAGCAAAAATATGTAGCGAAGAAAAAGTGTGTAGCTAAGGAAATATGTGTAGCTGAGGACAAATATGTAGCTAAGAAAAAATATACAGCTGAAGAAAATATGTAGCTGAGAAAAAATGTGTAGATGAGAAAGAATGTGTAGCCGGTGCAAAAATGCGTAGCTTAGAAATAATGCGCAACTGAGGAAAATATGCAAACGAGCAAACTATGTCACTGAGAGAAAATGTGTAGCTGAAGAAAAATATATAGTCGAGGAAAAATGTGTAGCTGAGGAAAAACGGGTAGCTTCGGAAATTGTGAGGCGGAGAAAAATGTAAAGCTGAAGGAAATGTGCAGCTTGGAAAAATGTGTAGTTGATGAAAATATGTAGCTGAGGAAAATTGTATATAGCTAAGGAAAATGCGTAGGTGAGGAAAATGTGTAGGTGAGAAAAATGTATAGCGAAGGAAAATGTGCAACTGAGAAAAATGCGTAGCTGAAGAGAAATGTGTAGCTGAGGAAACCTTTACACCATTTTATCTTAAAGGTTAAATTTCTTCGTTATACTGTTATTTTTATTGTTTCATTTTTTTCATTTCTTATAGAGAAATAACTGCTGTAGACACGCCGTGAATACCTACAGATCTTGAAGCGTTGCTGTGATAAGTAATGAGTCCTACGACAAAGCCCCATGATTTTTACAACAGCACGAAAAAGACAATACATAGAGAGAAAGCGGGAGAGCACCCAGGGGAAAAAGGAATCGGTGATGTCTAGAACATACAAATTACTTATAAAATCACAATAATCAACAGCAAGGAAGAATTTTTCTTTCTAGTAAATAATAATGGAAAAAAACTTATATTTAGAATTCTAAAAACGCAAAAGCAGCATTTAATTTCTTATTCTGTATTTAAAATTTAAGTACATATTAATACCTAGGACGGGCCTAAAAAGTATCTCACTTGTATATTTTTTCTTTTTGTGAAAGCCAATTAGATCGCATAGTCGACAGAGGTAGAAACAAAACTGTCCCATAACTACTAGTTTTTTTATATTCTTGCCTATTAATTTAATTTATTACTTACTTTACTGATATAATACTTACTTTGCTTTTTAAATACGTATTTAATACTTGAATACTGATACTCTTCATCTTTATTAAGTGAGTGTTCAAGTCAATGTTTTAATATTTTAACAGATTGTAAAGAGTCTGTCAAGGCAAAACTCGAAATCTTCCTATTATTAATTCCCATATAACGACAAACGCACTGCCTCAATTAAAATTTCATTTTCAAAATTGTTCAAGTCACGTTGATTCATGTTGAAATTAATAGCGGCGTCCTTTCATTTGTTGGCTGAGATCCACGTTGCCTTGACGACAAGCACCTGTTATATATCTTGTCAATGAGGAGATACGTCGCAAGCAAAACACACTGAAAGTGTAAAAGCATCATATAGTAATAGCTACTGAACAACCCATTTAACAGGATTACTTTAATGAAGAAAAGAAACAAATTTAAGTTCGGTTTGCTGACATCATAAACATAATCACATATATAGCTGTTCTACATTGAGTTTTCTTATTACTTAGATCATTGTTTTTTTTTATCAAAATATAATGTATTTTATTTACGCTAAAAATATTCATATTTAGACCATATTGTAGGGATTTCGAAATAACGCCTTAAAAGGAATATACAAAAATGCCCTTTACACACCATAAATGCGCTGACTGCTGCTATTCCAAACGCTGCCCATGCAAAGCCCAGCGTATCGACCATTAAACCACCCAAAATTGGCCCGAAAAATGCTCTTCAATAAAGCATGCGTTATATTTAAGTGTTTTGTCATTTTAACTTGGTGTTATTATCCCTTCAGTTCTTGTCCAAGCTTAGTAGTTTGTATTGACATAGAAATAGTCATTGACTGGGATCTTTTCTCTCGATTCATTGTAATTTGATTAAGTTTCACTACCTAACTTATTCTACTTTGTTTTTTATTTTATTCTAATGATTATTAAAATATAAAAACAGTAATATTTCTCTATTGCATGATACAGCTAATACATGAGAAATTTATTCTTACCCTAAAGGAAAGAAAGTATTAAATATCCCTGAAATAAGACCAAATGTTTTCAAAGACTCTTCAAAACCATGTTGTCTGAAATTAATCATATTGAATTAATAAAAGTGATCGAACACCTTCTTACGAAATACTAAAATGTGCTGCTTTTATGATCAGGTATTAGTACACAAAAGTCATATTTACTACTGTTATAGTCAAGGGTTAACTCTACCATTTTACCTCCCTGTGAAGAAAAATGGATGAATGGATGGATGCCAAAAAATGAATGGATGCCAATACTTCTTAATTTTCTAAAAGATGTGCATATCACTCTTTGTGTAGATCATGTACATACATGGCTGTTTGCTTAGAGCCTGTGTTTAGAATGTCTTTTCCATAGAGCCTGTACGTGCATGACTTTTGTATAGAGCGTGCACATGCATAGCTATTAAGATTGTCTTCGTGTAGAGTGTGTACGTACATGGCTATTTGGTTGATGATTTGAAAACTCATCACAATGGTGCCAATCCCAAATCCAAAGCAAAGAAGACTGACCAAAGTCAACCACAAGATGTCACTGGCAAAGTAATGTAAATATAACTCAAGCACAAGTACAAAATCATACAAGTGATTTGTGAAATCAGTTTGATTATTAAGCAAATCAATCCAAAAGTAACTGAATATATATACAGTGGAACCTCTGAAATCGGACCACCCTTGGGACCGGATAAAATGTGCCCTATTTCAGAGGTGGTCCCATTTGGGAGACTTGGTCCTACTTGGGTAAAATTTTGCGGGTTGACCGCAGATTCAAGTTTGATGTCCAAACACATTAATTATCTCAATTTTGTCTTTCAGACTAATGTCTTTTTTTCTTCTATTAACTGTTTCCCTCCTTTTAATTTTGAGAAAGTCTTAACAATTTTTTTCTTATTTAAATTGCCTTTATGTGCTTAAATTGACATTTAATTGCCTAAAAGAATAGGCATCACATAAATAAAGACGTCTCGGGTTTATATATGGTCAGCCGCTATAGTTTAGACAAGGTACGAAAGTATAGACAACAAAACTAAGCCCCTGTCTGGTTACACATTGCTACCATAATCCCTAGCAACAATATCTAAGACGGCAACATGCTCAGTGTTGTAAGTAATGTGCCGCAAAAATACAGTGATTTCCCCACTGACTGACAGTGGTCCGATCTCAGGTATTTGGAGGGTTCGAGACCGAAAAAAGCGGCCAGAAGTGGCCCGATCCGAGGTGGTCCCAATTGGGAGTTTTCTTTACCATTAAAGTCTATGGACCGCATTCGGGACCCAAAACAATGTGCCCTAATTCAGAGGTGGTCCCAAGAGGGAGGTGGTCCGATGCCGAGGTTCCACTGTATATATATATATATATATATATATATATATATATATATATATATATATATATATATATTCATATTTTCTGTTATCTACTAGAATACTTTTCAGTAAAAGGGAGGCAAAGTGAAAGACTGCGAAACCAGCACAATGAAAAAGCGTAAATAATTAGCTATTATCGCTCATTCTGAGGCCTGTTACTTTCTCGACACCGAGCCATATGCAAGACATAATTATTTTGCTGTAGGATGTAGGCTAGTTCTTTTATTCCTCCACGTTTTGATTACATAGATGCTACTTTTTCCACTCACTTAGGCAAGTTTAAAAATGGAGATGGGCCAAGAAATGCAAATCCAACAGTGTTGATAGCAAATCCAGTCAGCAATGCCTGCTTAGAATGCCTCGGCTAAATGATAACATTAAGTCTTAAGTGATTAAATTAATTCTAAAAAGTTATTTAAGGAAATGAGTGTAATGTACCCATTCATCGCCAATCTCCGCTTATCACACAGTAAAACATGTTAAGAATATTTTTAAAAAAACTTCATTACCAAGTGTTAAACGGTATGGTTAATATATCTTTGTTGCACTTAGCATGTAGTAAACGTACCATGACCATGCGGAGAGCACGTGTTTCCCATGATAAGCTATGTCTGTTTTTATATGGGAACATGAAGTTTGGATATATTGCAAAAATACTCACCATACATTCTCACTATATGATATGAGCATTAACTACATAAAGGATAAAGGATTTTGATGTTAAAAAGAATAGTGTAAGGTGAAAATTGCTTACAAATTTATCAGACAACCAGCCAAAGAAGGGTGCAGAGAAGGCATAAGCTCCTGGTCCTACTAGAAAGATCAGGCCGATTATCACCGGCGAGAAATTGTACTACAACACAACAACAACTACAAGTTCATTTGGTGTCTCAATAATTTTTGCAAGGTTTTAAATAAGCGTAGCTTTAACTTTTGTACTCAGTTTTTATGCAATTTAGTTATTTATATGTGTAACTATTGAAGACTAGTTAAAGCTCAAGCATATTTTACCATTCGAAAATAAATAACATATGTATTATCTTGTTGGAAATGGTAAAATTTTATGACTCACAACTTCATCGAGGTGAAGTGCCAAAGAGACATCGAGAAATCCCACGCAAAGAGCTCCAGCAGCTACAAAGCATGCCACAATCGTAACCAGTGGTATTCTCAAAAGTGCAATCATGGAACCTGGGCTTTCTCTTTCAACTAGAAAAATATCATTATCATTTTTAGAGACTGATATTGTCGAAGATATTTTTTAACATTTAAAGTCATTCAGTGTAAAATATCACTGCAGATATCTTATTACCATTTAAGCTAAAAATACCAAGCTTTAAGAGATTACATAGACATCATATAACTGGCCTAGGTAAGGTTACTTAGCGTAGCTTAGCTAAGAGTGTAAAAACATAAACGATGGAATGCAAGATTGTTACACTTTTGGGGAGGCAGTGAGAAGATAGTGATAAGCCCTGTCGCCAGTATTAGAGCACCTGTAGTCCAGAACGGCGTGCCGAAACCTCCGTACTACACAAAGCATTAGAAGGATTAAAAACCGACAAATTTAGTCTTTAGAAATCATTTCTTTTTTGCTATATATTATGTAGGTGTTCATATACGCCTATAAGCTTTTACCAAACGTCGCATTTCACATATTTGAATAAATTTTCATTCTGATCATATATTTATCATTACATGCTTGCAGAGCTCTGTTTATAGTACACCTATTTACCTGGTACAATACACCTCCGATCGGTGGTCCAATCATCAAACCAAGCCCGGTAAACAGTTCTAAAATTCCCTAACACGAAAATCCAAAACAATTGAAGGGACAGCAAACGTTCATGTGAGCGTAAAAGAAGGCTAAGTCTTCGGAGTTACTGAACTAAACAGCATCGGGGCATTTGAAAATGCACAGATATTTCAAAGCTACAGTTAAATGAAAGATAGTATGCTACTTAGTGATTTTGTTTTATCTTCATGTCACAGTTATGCGGTAAGCAATCGTCTTAAAATGGAGACTATAAAATCAAACTACATGACTGATACGTTACTTACAATCATGGTTGCTGCCTTACTAGGAAAAGTATGAGCGATAATAGCAAAGCTTGATGTTAGTAACGCGGCTATGCCTAAGCCTTCTACAGTGCGAATGAGCAGCCCTAACACGAAAAACGTAGTGCCTGCTGGAACCATGTCTAGGAAACTAAATACGGATTTAATGAACTTCATATTTGCAAGAATTTATGACATTTCTCTATTTAATATTTAGAGGCAAAAATGTCTTAAAGGATTTAAGTGTTTGAAAAAACATTCTTCAAATTATACAAAGAATATATCACATTCAATAAACTAATTTTATAAAATAATGAGTATACATCAAACAATTCTAACAATACATTATAATTCAACCTAGAAATATTTATTCATAAAAAAACTTCAAAAATAATAGAAATACTGAAGCACCCAAAAAGTACTGCACATGTGCCAGCCACAAATATTCCAGCGTTGTAGGTAAATTTTGCTCCCAGCTTTGTCAACTGAAGATGAATGATAACATTGGATTATTATGGATTGAGCAATTTTCACATTTAGTAAGTAATAACTGATATTAATTTTGTATCTCCAAAATGTATTTTCATTCAATTTTTTCTTAACTGCAATTTCATTTTTTATTATGCTTCTAATTTAAAAATGTATTAAGATATAAAACAAATTTCTTGCTATCAAAATAGCAAAAGTTCAATTTAACAAATAAAAATTTTATGATTGTTTTTCTTATTATTCAGGTTAAGAGTTTATTTCAGATGGCACTGTTTAGAATGAGACTGTGGAATACTGTGGAATACTGTGGAATATGTAAATGATTTTGTTCATCTCAGAAATTACGTTTTGACATTGAAATATTAGAGCCTATTTTTGATATCTAAAATTCAGAAACAGACATCTGTGAATGAAATAGTGACTGTTTCCTTTATCTAAAATCTGTCTTTTCTATATGTACAACACATAAATAAAGCAATTCTTCTTATAGTATTTTTATTGTTGGTGTCACTAATTCAATTTTTCATCTCTAAAATTTTTTAGACGATTTCTTTTTAAATTTCATTTGAATGTGCGCCTTCATTCAGATTTTTTAAATTTGCATAATTATTTTTTATCTCAAAATAAATTTTTGCTTTTGAGAATAACACTAACATATAAATTAATGATATATTCATTAATATATTGATATCTTTAATTTTATTGTGATATAAAAACAGAATAAATAAATGACCATTCCATACATTATCTGTATTAGTGTCTTTTTGTACAATAATGTTATTAAATAAGAAGTGTTTGACAAATATGACTGTCACATAATTATCAAAACTAACTGCCACATAGCTCGTCTCGGTGAACAATGCAGGAATGTTAGTTTCTGATAGTATTTGATGTATAATAAATGTAATTGCATATATGGCCCAGCACATGCTCTTTTCCGTTAAACTTCCGTTTCTCTCCAAATACCAAATCGTTTTGAAATCTTTAGTTTTGTAAAATAAAAGGTGGGTCAAGTTAAATGAAGTACATGGCGTCCAGTGAGAAGCTTAGTCGTCTAAAAATTTGCCGATATTTTGGAGGATGTTGTAAAACAGATACCTATTTTCATATTGGAGCGACTTGGAAATTTACTAATTGTGGAAAAAAAAATAGAATAAACAAAGAGGGTTACAAACTGCTGATATGTTGCGCTGAACGACTTTATTACTCGGTTTGAAATAGGCATTGGTATTTATAAGTATGCGCCAAGCGAATTGTGTGAGATGCTAAGTAAGTTTTAAGGCAATCTAATGAAACATTTCGTTGCTAAGAGTGCCATTATTGTGTTCTTGTAGTTACCGTAGATTTTATTTCAATTATAAAATAAAACTTGCAAATATTTTCAAGTGCGAAAATTTTGTTTCTGACAAAGGTTATAACACGCAACAAAACTATTGCGAAATGTACTAATGTGTAGCATACAGGTTTGTTCCACCCTTATATACCTGTCTATTCCAGAATCGTATATTATCAAAGCTGTGTAGAAAGTTAAAAATCTAGATCCATAGACGCAGAATCCACCGAATCCTTATATATATTCCTAGAAACAAAGGCTCATTTACTACTTTTATTTCTTAAGAAATAGAACTTTTATGACATGTGTGATAAGGAAAAAAGTACTCACAAACGTGCCATACAAAGGTGTGGAAAGAATTATGACCAATTCAAATGTGGAAAATACGACCCCTATTTTTGTGGTTGATAGTCCTTTCATTGCCGCCTGTTAACCAAAACAAAAGTCTTCTGTTCAAAATTATAAAACGCTATACAACGTCAGTTGACTTGAGGAACAATGCTATTAAAATGCCAATGATATTTGTAAATTTTGTTCAAATTGTTTTAAAAAAAATCATTAAACAATTTGAATAAAAACGTACCTCCTGTGGAAAGAATGGCCCAGGAAGAGAATAGAAAGCACCGGTGCAGAAGTTTGCAAAGCAAAAGGTCAAGACTGAAAGAAGCTTGTCTCGTGTCATTAACCTCCACACCGAAACGTCGTCTCCTGAATTTCAAATTTTAATAATTTCATTATTAAGACGTTAATAAGGCAATCTTCCCTTCGACTGGAATTTCAAAACTTTTCGGTGTGTTTTTTGGATTATTTTTTCTTTACAGACACCCAATTACAAAGATGTCAAAACCTTCTTGCTATTTTGATACCTTTCTAGACAAAAGATAATAGCGTTGCTACTAGATTTATGAAACAGTATCCCCAACCTCCCACACACCCTTCTCCGCCCCACCAACAAATGTGCATATCCCACACACCCTTCTCCGCCCCACCAAGAAATGTGCATATCCCACACACCCTTCTCCGCCCCACCAAGAAATGTGCATATCCCACACACCCTTCTCCGCCCCACCAAGAAATGTGCATATCCCACACACCCTTCTCCGCCCCACCAAGAAATGTGCATATCCCACACACCCTTCTCCGCCCCACCAAGAAATGTGCATATCCCACACACCCTTCTCCGCCCCACCAAGAAATGTGCATGTCCCACACACCCTTCTCCGCCCCACCAAGAAATGTGCATATCCCACACACCCTTCTCCGCCTCACCAAGAAATGTGCATATCCCACACACCCTTCTCCGCCCCACCAAGAAATGTGCATATCCCACACACCCTTCTCCGCCCCACCAAGAAATGTGCATATCCCACACACCCTTCTCCGCCCCACCAAGAAATGTGCATATCCCACACACCCTTCTCCGCCCCACCAAGAAATGTGCATATCCCACACACCCTTCTCCGCCCCACCAAGAAATGTGCATATCCCACACACCCTTCTCCGCCCCACCAAGAAATGTGCATATCCCACACACCCTTCTCCGCCCCACCAAGAAATGTGCATGTCCCACACACCCTTCTCCGCCCCACCAAGAAATGTGCATATCCCACACACCCTTCTCCGCCCCACCAAGAAATGTGCATATCCCACACACCCTTCTCCGCCCCACCAAGAAATGTGCATATCCCACACACCCTTCTCCGCCCCACCAAGAAATGTGCATATCCCACACACCCTTCTCCGCCCCACCAAGAAATGTGCATATCCCACACACCCTTCTCCGCCCCACCAAGAAATGTGCATATCCCACACACCCTTCTCCGCCCCACCAAGAAATGTGCATATCCCACACACCCTTCTCCGCCCCACCAAGAAATGTGCATATCCCACACACCCTTCTCCGCCCCGCCAAGAAATGTGCATATCCCACACACCCTTCTCCGCCCCGCCAAGAAATATGCATATCCCACACACCCTTCTCCGCCCCGCCAAGAAATGTGCATATCCCACACACCCTTCTCCGCCCCGCCAAGAAATGTGCATATCCCACACACCCTTCTCCGCCCCGCCAAGAAATATGCATATCCCACACACTCTTCTCCGCCCCGCCAAGAAAGGTGCATATCCCGCAGTTCTTTATTTATATGCGAATTAAAGTAGAAATGACTAAGTTAATTTTTTTATCCATGCGATATTTTTTAAAAACAGATACAAAAAATATTTTAATGCACATGACTATATCTGCCAATTGCTGATAAAACACTTCAGTGAATTCTTGAGTACATTCCATACTTTTGCAGTATGGTTGTTATTTCTTTATCAGCTTTGTTGTTATTTGTGAATAATGTCAGTTTTTACTTTCAAAATGAAATCACAGGCGAAAGCAAGTTGTACAGCTTGATATCAGTTACTAAATAAGTGCGAGATTTGGTTGGTTTAGGTTTGACGAGATAAGCAAGGGTAAGGATGGACCACTGTCAGAAACAGAAATGGTCCGCACAATTTCTTCCGTACTGTTAAGCTATTTATTTAGCTTTTGTATTTTTGTATTTTACTTAACTTAAACTTTTTGAGCGATAACAGTAATGCAATAATATGTAAAATATTTCCGGAAATGTAAACCAAAAAAAAAAACAAAGAAAGAAAAAGGAAAAAGGAAAAATAAAAAAAAAGAAAGATCCATACCTGATTCAATAGCCTTGTCTTCCATGACCTTGGCCTTATCAGAGATCAGCAAAGAATTATTTGCATTTGTCTTCAAGTATTTGTTACTGTTCCCATTGGCAGAATTCTCCTCCATATCTCCTATTCCAGTAAATAACAATTTATGATTGCCAATGTTAGCATGAAGAAATCAACTGTTAAATATTCCTTATTGCTACAACTTGTTATTCCATTTTTCTTTGATTGATCATTTTAAATTATATTTTACATTATATTTCATGATTTTACATTATATTTCATAATCTGATATATTTTTTCAACATGTTATTGTAAAGATCATTGTATCCCAACGATATTACCAAAACCTTTAAGTTTTCCATGCGTTCACAAATGAAAAACCTATATACATAAAATGTGCATTTACTCCTGATATATTCAATACTTCTGGTCATTTTACAAGCATTTTATCATTCTTTCTACCTTTAATATGTTATTTCAAGTCTAAATCCCGTCTCTGCTTTTTGATAATAGAGCTCCAGTTATTAATACGATGCATTGTACAGTACACTGATATCTAACTCACATAAACAGCCATAGCAATCCTTGATTAAGTGTTCTTGAAAGTTTTACTGTACACAGACTTCGAGTATTGTGTTTGATAGTTTAGCACCTTATGCACTAGTGTGTTTATGATCTTGATTGGACACATCTACTTGATCGGTATCTGTGGATTCATTATATAAGACTACGATAGTATATTAGATAACACAGCTTGTTGTTAGATAACACAGCTTGTTGTTAAATATATTCTTTTTAATAGTAGAATGGTTTTATTCATGACCACGCAACACATAATCAAAAACCCTTTGTGTCTATTCTTGTACTTTCATGACGGTTCAGTGCTGCAAAAACATAATGACATTTATTCAAATTACAATTATTTTTATTGTTTTAAGACGGAAAATGAGATACTGTGTTCTTTTTAGCCTCTAGTTTGTCTAATCAAAGCTGTGGAATCACATGATATACTGTCATTTCAGATGCTACCGTGGAAGGGGGCTTGGATAATCAGGGAGTACTTATTTAGAATTGATATTAGCTCTTCGCGGCATAGTGGAATACTATATTAGCTAACATACCTTACATAAATACATACAGTTTAAAACATGGTTAAATAAAACGACTGCAAAATAGATTTTTAAGTTTACATTATAAAGTTGCAATTTATATTATAATAAATGAATAAATCAATAAACACTTGCTCTATACATAAGTAAATTCTGTTTCCACTTTGATGACCACGCTCTATATATCTATATCTTTTCTAGTCTTAATAAATTAAAACGTGTAAGAAATGTGTGTTACCATATATTTACATTTGTGGTCTTGTTTTAACTAGTTATTTAATTACTTATTCTTTTGTAAGCAAATTTCTATGCATCAAAATATTTCTCACGCTTCTGTAACTTAATAAATGCCCTTTAACGGTTTAAATTTTAGATATCTAGCAATAAATTTTTGTTTGAAGTTGTTATTTAAAGAGACCATAATCTATATTGCAATTATTAAGATCAGGGTGATATTTGCTCACAAAAAGAGATGACATATTACTGAAAGATATTTTAATAATAATGAAATTAGTGGTTATTGCAAAATACATGAAAGAATTTTAGAATATATTGAAGCGCTGGGTCAATAAAAGTGTACTATCCTGCTAAGTCGAAGATGATTGAAAGGGTTTAGGCGCCTTTTCATTCGATTTTATTCGATTTATTCGGTAAAACTTTAACACATATATTACAAAATACATTAAATATTATTACATAGTTAAAAATTAAAACATAATAACACTCCCATAGTTACAGTAAAACCTAATTTACAAGGAAATTATGGCAGAGAAGTGATACGAAAATACCACCATAATTTAAGTATTTCGTGTTCCTTTCTGAAAGATGCCTGTAATTTAATACCAATAGTCAATATATGTGACGCACTTATGGACAGTCGCTCGATGACAGCAAGAATTCGGCACGTCAACAAACACAGCGCCATGTCAACACACAAAATCCCATAAAAGTTAGTCTCAGTTGACAGATTTTGGTCTTATTTCATATACTCTATTCTTCTGCTTACATTCTAAGTAAATCCCTGTTACGACTTCTTCGGTTCAATTTCAATTAAATTTTATCTCCAATAAAATCCATTAACTCCCGTCAAGATTAATAAAACTGACCGTGCCTAGGGGTTTCTTTAATTTATCCAGTCTCTTTCGCTTCAAACGCCAACGAAAATTGAAATTTATTCCTCGTTTCAAAGTATTTATGCAATTAAAAGCTACTGATGAAATCATAACACAAACGACTCACAATTATTCACATAAGCTACGCATGAAATCACAACACAAACGGTTCACAATTATTATTATTATTATAGAAACATTTATATGACCCGTTCATCGATTCAATATTAGTTCGGAGGATTTTACAATATATAACAGTCATTACATGACAGTCAATATCGATTAAAAACATAATCAACGTGTGACTAGAATTAAACATTCCAAATAAAATTGAATAGAATCACTAATACTGAGATAGTCAACAATTGAATGCCTATGTAAAATGAGTTTTAAGCTTCTTCCTAAAATCAATAATGGTTCCAGCATTTATATACCGAGTTTCCTTAGATTCTCTTCTGAAATTCCCACCAGCAAAGAATTACAGTAGTCTAATCGTGAAATAACCATAGACTGTACTAATGCTTGTGTAGCGCTGTCTCAGTAGGGTGGAATCTACGGTATGCAGATTGCTCGCTGGAAACAGCAAATTTTAGACAAGTAATCTATTAGACACTATTTTCACTCCAGAGTGACAGGAAATATTATTTGAATTCTCTTCAGTTAAAGCCAAACCTCACAGAAAATATAATACCGACCACCTATTAGTTGCCATAATATAATGAACAGCCTTGAAAAGTGCATGGTCGCATACAGTGGAGATGTGCTGCATAAGGAAGAAATACTTTGTACACACAAAGCGATATATTGCTCGCTAATCACACATTATACAACAGGAGACGTGTTCACAATTTTACTAAAGATACATTTTTTGCAGACCGGGTTGCATTTACACTACAAACAAGAAAGAACATCCACAACAAAGAGGTTATGCAAAATGTGAGATAAATATACCCATAAACATTCTTCCTTCAAACTTTTTAAAATCGTCAGAAAGTTTGCAAACCGTTAAGAATTCCAAAGTTGTATTTAAACTTCGCTTTGAATAAAATAAAAAAAAAAAAACAAAAAAAAAAACAAACGGTTTAAAAGCACAATGCGAGAACGGCACAGAAGGAGTGAGAATTTTAGCGACATTCGTAAGTGCTCAAGGAGAGAGGTGAGTAATTTTGATGATGGGCAGGTTCCACGCGAAATGCCGTTTGGCTAAAAAGGGGGGGGGGGTAATATTCATTGGGTTTAGGTTTAGGATTAAGGACTCTGCTTTTACCACAAAGAGTTTGGTTAAAAAGGGCGTCTTATTTCAATATTAGTGCACCACGTTTGGGTGTCGTTTTAAAACCAGTTGGTGCATGACAGGATCCCTAGCTAACAAAAGCAATTATGATGTATTAAGTAGGGTGAGATGCAGTTTCATTTACCCTCGAATAACATTCCACCCCCAGATGGACAAAACTGAGTGTCACCATCCGAACTTGGTCACAATTATGTACTGTTACGTTTAACTATATACGGAAACGTTTAATTATTACAGTTGAATCGAAATACATCGTTCCAATGGAGGGGCAGCAGTAGTCATCCCCCCTTGGTAATATAACCTTGGTAATAGAAAATTGATTATCTTGAAAAATGTCGGTAAAGGAAATCGAACTGACGTTGGTTTCAGGTCATACACATCGTGACAAAATTCGACATTTATGCGATGTTTTAAAAGTTTAAATTTGGTTATATTGACGTCATGAACTAATTACAACAGTTTAACAACCCCCAAAATATCTCGGATGTTTGCTGGGACTAAAAAATCTCGATATTTACCTGATAGTGATTTTGTTGTAACATCTCAACTTAATTTTTAAATAGTTCACTTTATTTTGACTAGTGTTGAACATTTTATTTGCTTACGGAGATCCACGTTGCAAGCTGATGCGAAGTAACTCGTCAGTGACTGGATAGGTTACAAGCAACATGTACTGATAATGCAAAAGCACTACGCGCTACAAGAACTCGTAGAAGAAATTTAATACTAGTAAACTTCATATACAGAAAACCTAAATTGAATTGCTTTTAGAATAAACATAATTACACATGCAGTTTTTGAGATTTATTATACTTAAAGCACTGGTATTTTAAATTGTCGATCTATAATATATTTCATTCACAGTGTAAATATTCACATGTATGTAAATCGTGAAACTTTCTACGAACACCCTTCTGCTAAAAACGCAAAGTGAAGATCTCTTTACATACAATTAATAGCCCTACTCTTGGTATTACAAAAACTGACCACTCAAAGGCCAGTGTGTCAACCAAAAACCCAGTCCAAATTGGCCTCAAAATGCTATGAAAGAAATCATAAACAAAAGATGACATTTTTCACAAATAATTGGCAATTTTTTCTCTTATAGTTATTCTCAATGCATTTCTTATGCAGTTTTCGTCTAGAATTAGTCATTATCTGGAATTGTTTGCCCTGTAATCATTCTCAATTCGTGAACAAATTCGCCTAACAAATGCTTGCTGTAAAAGAAAAGGTATGCTTAGCCTATTTTCCTTAAATTTTTAATATGATACAACATAATAACATAATAACCATTTCCGAAACAAAACCTCTCCAAATTTGTGCTAAATGCTAGCACAAGTCATATCGAAAGCTTTTGGTAACCGTATTTTGAACCACATGATAGCCACATCTTTAATATATTTTACACTCCGCACATAGTAAACATACGATAACCATGAGTTAAACATGTGAACTTGTGCTGTGCGCAAAGCTATATACACATTCATGCAGGCATCAGTATGGCAATATTCTGGTGATATATTACCGTTTTGCTACAAAACTACGTCATACTGCGCAAGTCGAAACATTTTATATCTACTTATTATTTCTCATAGAACAATATTACATAACAAGGCCAACGAAAGTTAAGAAAAAGCTAAACATTTGTACTGGTATATTTTATTACTATTATAATCCCTCACTTAAATTAGTTTATTAGCACAAAGTTTTGCTTATTGTTTTAAACTGGTATATATTTTTCTCAATAAGTCACCCTTACCGGGAGTTTCAGAAAGGAAGCCCCCCATATAAAGCTCCGGGACTCTTATTGGGAAATTCTAGTTGGAGTTAAAATGAAGACCTGAAAAAATTGTTTCCTAATAAAAGCCCCCTTCTTCTATGCAAGTCTTTTTAGAACTCGTGTTTACTCGCAATGCAGACACGGTGCACTTAATCCTTTGATATGAGGCAGCCCTGAGACATGTTCTGCGTCGATGCTTAATCCTGTGCTTTGCACAAGGTGAACAGGCACCCCTCTCCCCACTGCCACCTTTACTCTGGAGTATTACTGGAAATATAACGGATGAGTACTGAAACGGGCGGGGTGATGTTGGCCCTCCTTCGATACAAGTCTCTTCAGAACTCGTGTTTACTCTCAATGCAGACACGGTGCATTTAATCCTTGATGTTAGGCAAACCCCTAGACACGATCTGCGTCGTTGCTTAATCCTGTGCTTCCTGTTTTACCCAGGACACTTTGCCAGACATTTTAGTTACTGTTGCTTTTGTGTGTTTTGTTATTTTTGTGCGTATATCCGCAGCATGTAGCGCTTTGATAACAGATTGATGAAAATTTTCTTTTTTCCTATAAAAACTTATCAACAACTCTCCCATCTAAAAATAGAAGCCCTGGGGCTCTAATTAGGAAACTGTTTCCTCACAGAAACCCCGGGGCTTCTGTTTGGTTTCTAAATGAGCGCCAGTAATTTGACAGTAGAAACCCCTGGTATATATGTCTTTTAATGCTGTGTGATATAAACCGCAGCAAATATATATATATATATATATATATATATATATATATATATATATATATATATATATATAAATATATATATATATATATATATATATATAAATATATATATATATATATATATATATTTATGTGTGTGTGTGTGTGTGTGTGTGTGTGTGTGTGGTTGGACTGTCTAGAACAAATTATAATCATTGCAATTCTTTGAAAGTTTAATACAAATTTGAGAATTCATATTGATTGTTTTCGTTTTACCACCAATGCTTTTTAATTTTAATCTATTTAACAAACACTGCAATATTGATCCTGTTAAATAAAATCAAAACATGCGGTTGTTTGGTTTTCTTCATGCAAAATACCGATTAGTCATGAACATGTGTATTTTACAGTGTTGTTTTCTGTGTTACAAAAGGAAAACAAATGAAGCTACTTGAAGCTCAATGTGTTTTAGTCATTTATACCACAATACTTATATAGAATATCTTTTGATCGATAGATTCGCACGTACGTCAGAGAGGAACATAATGAGTCCGTTATGAGACGACGCAAAAATTGCATGGAACTCGGACAAATACACAGGACATGATTTTTACTGTGGGCTTTTGATAGATACATTCACACTAAGGTATGTTGATGGATTAACTGATATGCATTGTGTAATACTCAAAGAAACAGCTAAGAACGAGCTTCAGCTCAGCAGAAATTGCAAAATATATTCGTACAGAAATTTGCATGTTGTTTCCTATATAACACTTAGCATATAACACTTAGCAGTTGCTGACTTATTTTGAGTCACCATAAAGTATTTTTGACCACTTAGAAATGTTGACGTTTTAGTCAACGTTTTTGTAACTAGTCAACGATATCTACATGTTGGCTCAAAGTAAGTCCCTATATATTTTATTATATGACTTAATTTTCTTTTCGGCTACAAATAACTGCAATAACTTTTAGCATCTGCGGTCTGGTAAACATTGAAAAACGATTGCTAAGATAAAGTCAAAGAAGTCATGTCACAAAAAGTAAAAGCGATTTGTACATGTTGCATGCAGATTGGTGGAAGGATATATACACAAAACCCGTCAACTCGCCGGATCCGGTCTAAAATCTCGATCCAGACAACGAGGACAACAATGGCTGCGGGAACGAGGACATCATAGTATGGATGCGATCTTCTGCCTTTCAAAGTTGATGGAAGCTCTACAGACGAGTATAGCTTGCGGGAATGTCAAGGAGGGTTTACCCTAGGCCGATATATGTTGTAAATTGATTATTGTAAATTATTTTAGTGATTTTGCATTATACACAAACTAAAAAGCCTAAGCTACTGTTGTTGCTCATATTTATACGATATAACATACGATAAAATCCTGTGTAATCTACTTCATAACCCCTAGCACAAAATTTCGTTTGATCTGCACTGTGATCCCTTAGATATAAACATATGTGATCTACGCTTATGTGAGTCCCACGATAGTTATTTAAGATAGAACTGGGATTTTTCCTATTCTTGGTACCCATACAACGACAAAGGCCCTGCCACAGTTGAAATTTCATTTCCAAATTGTTTAGGTGTAAATGATTCATGTTGAAATTAAGAGCGGCGCCCTTTCATTGGCTGGCTGGGATCCATGTTGTCTTGACGACAAGTACCTGCTACATAACTTGCCAATGATGAGGTACATCACAAGCAAAACGCACTGAAAGTGTAAAAGCAGCACATACTGATAAAAATTAGTGAAACGTTTAATAGGAATTACTTTAAAGAAGAATAGAGGCAAAATTGAATTCGCTTTGCTGACAACATAAATATAATCACAAATATGAATGTTTTACAATGAGTTTTCTTATTAATATTTTCTGTTGTCAAACTGTAATGTATTTTATTTACACCGTAAATATTCATTTATAGATAAAATTTCGAGGCATCTGACCACCGCCATAAAAGACATATACTAAAATAATCTTTGCACACCATAAATGCATTGGCTGCTCCTATTCCAAACGCTGCCCATTCAAAGCCTAACGTGTCAACCATAAAACCACCCAAAATTGGCCCGAAAAATGCTCTATGAAACATAAATTTTTTTAGCAAGTAATATGAATTTTATATCCTTCTAGCTTGGGAAAACATTATTTTTCTTTCGTACGTAACTGTTATTCAGATAGAATGTTCACAGAGAATTTTTGGCTAGTATGTTTTCTCTCAATCTCTCGACTTTATTCCACGTTGATTTTTTTATTTCTTTTAATAATTGTGAAAATATAACAGCAGTAACATTACTTTAATGTATGACATCGCTGTGGTTTTATAAATGGGTGTCATAAACACTCCTGTTGGATTAATATTGTATCAAATAATACGTGGCAAACTTATTCTTACCCTAAAGAAAAGAAAGTGTTAAATATTCCTGAAATAAAACCAAATGTTTTCAGAGATTCCCCAATGCCATGCTCTCTGAAATTAATGATATTAAATTAAATAACTTTATAGAACGCCTTCTTGGGAAATTCTAAAATGTACTGCTTTTTTATGGTCGCGTAATGATATTCACAAAAGTGACATGTACTATTGTTATTGTTAAGGATTACCTCTACCATTTTACCTCCCTGTTAATTCTCAGCTTTTTAAGTTCACCTCTGAATTTTATAATAAGCACTGGCAAAAACTCTGGAATAAAAAGTTTGTGGTTTGGTGGTAGTCAAACAAAGAACGATGTTCAGTGTATTTATATTTTATTGCAAAACTGGATCACGTATGTAACATTTGACACCTTGTTGCATCAAATCTATTAATTGGTTTGAGCAAAACTGTCAGCTAAACACAGGTGGGATCGTAGCACAAATGAGACAAAATTTAATATGTGTTGTATCCTCCACCCAACGCATAACATTCTTCCGCTCTCCTATGCATGCTGTCGATGCATTTCTGTATTGTTCTCTGTGGAATATTGCCCACTCTTGTTGCACGATTATCTGGAGATCTCTCAGGTTGTGACAAGGACGGAGTATGGGAGAAATTTTGCATTTCACAATGCCCCATACATTTTCTATCGGACTTTGTAGATATCACTGTTTGGTGCAAGTAATCATCAACTGACGGGGCTCTGTGGGGTTTGGCATTATCATCAAGAAATTGAAACTGGCAGGATCCTTCGCCCCAGCAAATAAACGAACGTGCGGGTGCAGAATTTCATTTTTGTAGCGCGTTGCCTTCATGTTACCATCAATGAAGGCAACTTCGGTTTTGGCGTTACAACTTAACCCCTCACCATGGTGCACATCACCTCTGCGCCTCCAAACGCGTTGCGTTCTGTCGTTGGGTACTAAACACTTTGATTCGTCACCAAAAAGACAATTCCGCCAATGACAACGATCGACTGCCCAACAAAGGCAAGCCACTTTGTTGCGTGCGCTGAGGCTTGGTTCCATTAATGCAGCGCAACAGCGCAATCCACTGGCGTGAAAACGGTTGATAACGGTGCGCCTCCATATGTTCCTGGCTCCAGGTCCTCTTGCGTGCGTAAGCTGATTTCGCGCTTCATTTGCTGTAATGATAAGTCGAGTATTGGTCTTCTCATCGAGTTGTCATACTTGGCTTACCCGACCATGGTCGATCCTTGACTTCATTTGTCTCTCGCTATTTTGACCATTTTTACTGCTGACAGTGAAATGCCGAACCAACGGGGTACCGCTTCCTTTCAATAGCGTCACTTTGAATATGGCCAGCAATGATGGCCCCGTTAACTGTTGAAATTTTCATTGTTAACAGTGCAATAACTTGAATAAATTGAATTGTTTTGGTTCACGATATTTCTTGAACACGTTGAGGCTGAGAAAGGATTTTTGTGATTTGTGGAAGAAAGACAAGACAATACTACTCGATATTACCCAATGTTTCTGAGGTTGACTTTAACACCTTAAATGACAAGCCGAGTTTGTGAGATTGCAGACTGATCAGTATATTGTAAGTCTTTTCACACAAACGTGATGCCTGGGTAGAATCTACCGCTCTTGAAACCGTTGCATTGCCAAGAAGTTCTGTTATATACCCTAGTAATATTTCTTATAAGAAATGTCCTATATGTCGGAACAGATGTACAAACTTTTTAATCAGGACCTTTTGCCAGTGCTGTATAAATGAACGCCGTTAAATATTTAAGAAATGTTATTTCTATAGCACCTGTACACACATGGCTCTTTATGTAGATCGAGTACCTACATGGCTTTACAGCGTGTACACAAAGGCTATTTGTATAACATGTGTGTACAAATGACTATTTGTATAAGGTATGTACATTCATTGCTATTTGTATAGAGCGTGTACGTACGTGGCTATTTGAATAGAGTGTGCACAGGCATAGCTCTTTGCGTGGTGCGTGTATATTATATGGTTAATTGCATACAGCTTGTGCATGCACATCTTTGTGCATAGAGCGTGAACATAAATGGCTACTTGTATAAAGCTTGTGTGGTGTATGGCTATTTGTGTAGAGTGTGTACGTACATGGCTATTTGGCTGATGATCTGAAAACTCATCACTATGGTGCCAATCCCAAATCCAAAGCAAAGCAGACTGACCAAATTCAACCACCACTTGTCTCTAACAAAATAGCGTAAATATATATCAAATTCAAAATTTAGAGCACAAAACACATGCAAGTGATTTGAGAAACACATTGCACTATTTAAACAAATCAATTTGAAATTAACAGGAGATATATATATTGATTTTTTTCTTTTAAATACTTTTTCGCTAACAGAAATTGAAATACTACGAAACTAGCACAATAAAGACATAAACAATTATCTATTACAGTTGACTTTACGGTCAGTCTCTTTTTCGATAGCTAGCAATGGATAAGATTTAAGAATTATTCTACTGCAGTGCTCGCGTTAGCTCTTTTATTTATTTATGTTTGGATTACACAGATTCTACTTCTTTCATTTACTTAGACAAATTTAAGAATGGAGCTGGGCCGAGAAATACAAATCCAAAAGCGTTGATGGCAAATCCAATCAGTAATGCTTGCTTAGAATGCTTCGGCTATAAAATATTAAGATCAAGTAGAAATGATTAAGTTAATTGCAATAAAACTTAAAACATATGATTGTTAAATACACATAACAAGCCATTCATCGCTTCTTCTTCTCCAAGATTATGTAACGGTAAAGCATGTTTAGAATATTATCTCGAAAACATTTCGTTACCAAGTGTCAACATATCCATGTTGTAATTAGCATATGGTAAACGTACCATGATCATGCGGTAAACACACGTTTTTCATGATAAACTATGTATATTTTGTCTAGGTAACATAAAGTAACAAGACTTACAAAACATATTCACCATATATTTTCACTGCATGATATGAGTTATAACCACAGAAACGATGTGTTTTAAAAAGATTTACACTTTTAAATGAACAGTGTGGGGAAAAATTTGCTTACAAATTTATCAGATAACCAGCCAAAGAAGGGTGAAGAAAAGGCATAAGCTCCTGGTCCAACGAGGAAGATCAGACCGATTATCATCGGCGAAAAACCGTACTACAACGCAAGAGAAACTAGAAGTTCGTTTTTCTCACAGTAATTAATGTAATGAATTAAAATGTGAGTAGCTTTAATTTTGGTGCTCAGTTTTGTAATTCAGCTATTTATGCATTTTAACAATTGTAGATTGTTTAAATTTAACCTTATTTGCCTTTCGAAAATTAATAAAATGGTAATATCTTGATGATTATTGTAATATTTTCTGGCTCACAACTTCATCAAGGTGGAGTGCTAAGGATACATCGAGAAATCCCATACAAAGAGCCCCCGAAGCTACAAAGCATGCCACAATCGTAACCAGCGGTATTCTCAGAAGTGCAATCATTGAACCGCGGCTTTCTCTTTCAACTGAAAAGATAGATATGTTATTGCTTGGTTTACAAAAGTGCTCATGCGATTTAGAGAAAAAATGCGAACCTATATTGCCGGAGAACCAATAAAATCTACGTCTTTCAACCTATCTATCTGTCTATCTCTATCTATCTATCTATCTATCTATCTATCTATCTATCTATCTATCTATCTATCTATAGAAAGGTGTATCAGTTTTGAAAGTAGCAATGTAATTTTTTTAATCCTGTACGGAAACTATTTCACGTGAAATAAACCTCTGCTTGTTATAATATAATAAACCTGTTCCTATTTTAATATTTCATTTGGTCTTTATGCAGAAAATTGAGCGCATAAAAATTCTTTTAATAGGTAATCGCTAAATTAGACAAGCGCCATAAACCGACCATCTGTTACCTTTAATCGCATTCAATCCCTACTTAATTGGTCCCGAAATGTCATCTGTTGACACAGCATTTAGGTTTAATATAATGAAGCCTATTATGAAATAGAATTTAATAATCAAGTTGGACCATTGGCGTCGTTATCTAATTAGGATAGAGCAGTGGTGTAATTGCTTTTATTTTCATTCCTTTGTATTTTTATGGTCTGTTGTTCTATTGTCGATGTCTGTTCCCAATGAGAACTCTTGAACGTTGCCATTGGAAACACTTGAACAATAACTCAATTGAATTAATCCATGTTAAGTTATCATTTGATGTATTTTATGATAATGAGATGACGGGCAGTTTGGTATATAAGAAGAACGATTTCTCCTATTTAGACGGATTACTCTGAAGTTTGATAAGAGATAGAGAAATAAATACAACAGAAAAGAACGCGAAGTACTGTCCCTTTATTTTAAGACAACTATTGGCCACCTTGTAATAAGACTGTTAAAATTTATCGAAAAGGAGAATAAACCCTTGATTGATCAGAAAAGCAATGAATATTTAACTTAAAGAGATTTGTATAGACCTCATATAACTGACCTAAATACGGTTTTTTAACATAGCTTTGCTATATGTGTAAAAAGCGATAAAATATCATGAATATTACACTTTTGGGAAGGCAATGAGAATATGGTGATAAGCCCTGACACCAGCAGCAGAGCACCTGTAGTCCAGAACGGCATGCCGAAACCGCCATACTACACAAAACATCGCAAAGATTAAAAACAATTTTAGCTACATTATTTTATTTCCATTACATAATATGTGGTAGATCATAAACTTCAAAAGACATTTATGAAAAGACACATTTAAACTATTTTAACAATTCAAACAATGTTTATTCTAGTCATATATTTATCACTAAATACTTGCAGAGCTCCGTTTATAGTATTTCTGCTTACCTGGTACAACACACCTCCGATAGGTGGGCCAATCATCATACCAAGCCCAGTAAATGATTCCAAAGTTCCCTAACACGAAATTCATCGGAAATAAGAGGACAAAAAAAATAAATGCTCTCGAAGCGTAAACAGAAGTTTAATGATTTTATCTATTTGTCACAGTTTTGCGGTAAGCTAGCTTTGGGGTAAGAAATCCACCGCCGTAAAGTGGAGACTTCAAATTCAAGCTGCATGACAATTTATGCAATTTCACAGCATAGTGTTGATTTTGTTACTTACAACCATGGCTGCTGCCTTACTAGGAAAGGTGTGAGCGATAATAGCATAGCTTGCTGTGAACAACGCCGCTATACCTATGCCTTCTACAGTGCGAATGAGCAGCGCTAATACGAAAAACGTAGTGCCTGCTGGGACCATGTCTAAGAAACTAAATAAAGATTTAATGAACTTCAAACTTACAAGAATTTGTGACATTCTACTTCAAAAATGTCTTAAAGGATCAATATGTTTGAAATAACATGATTAAAAAAATTTAAAACGATGCACAGAATATCTCAAATTCCATAAACTAACTTCAACGAATACATCAAACGATTTTAGTAGTTCTTATAATCTATACCATAAATATTTATTTATAAAACCCGCTCAAATGATGAATATTCTGAGGTACCCAAAAAGTACTGCACACGTGCCAGCCACAAATATTCCAGCGTTGTAGGTAAATTTCGCTCCAAGTTTTGTCAACTGAAGATGAATTTTGACATTAAAAATTTCAATGCTTTGATCCTTTTCCACATTTATTAGTGAAGTACTGATATCAAGAATAAATAAATAATTGAATATTTATCAATTCAGGCAATTAATACTGCAAATTGCAATTAATTTTTTTATATCTTTGATATATTTCTGATATCAACGAATACTAAAAGATATCAAACAAAATGTTTTGAATTAAAAATGATTTAAAGACATCTGTAATTGATTTTTAGAGTTTAAGCGTTCAATTTTTAAATAGCAAAAAATTAGAAATATTTGATGACAAAATCTCAATTTTTTGGCTATTTCGGGTAACATTGTTTAGAATGAGACTTAATTATTTATATTTTTTAATCTGTAAAGGAATTTTTATCTCAGAAATTACATTTTGATTTTATATATACTTATTGATAAGAAAATATTGATTTCTTTTATGCAGAAAAATTAACTTTGAATTTTAAAAGGACAGTCCGTACGTTATTAATATCAGTATCTTTTCGCTACAATGCTAATAAACAACGTTATCCAAAATGGTGAAAAAGTTAAGAGTTACTTTCTAGATAAAAAGTAATTCATAAACAGAAAATCAAGTTAGTTAGTTAGGTAGTTGATTGGTTTAACGACACCGCCAACCTGTTGCAAGTCATGTTGTGTCATTCCTGGTCGAATTTATACTTTATTGGTTAAAAGTCATTATGAGATAAAATCTTCAATATACTAAAAACTAGACTTAATGGTGATCTACATACAGGAATACATGTTAATCTCTTTTAAAATTCTAGGAAAATCAACTTAACATTTTATACACTCCTGGAAACATAGATACATTTTCGATTTTTATTTCTAAGGAATCATAATGTGTAACACGAAAAAAGTTCTTACAAACGTGCCATACAAAGGCGTGGAAAGAATGATGACCAGTTCATATGTGGAAAACACGACCCCTATCTTTGTGATTGATAGTCTTTTCATTGACGCCTATTAACCAAAAGAAAAGTCTCCGTACACAACTGTAAAATGACATGCAGTTGCAGTTGAAAATTGTATTTAAAATAACAAATTTGTAAAATCATTAAAAATTGAACTTAAAAACGTACCTCCTGTGGAAAGAATGGCCCAGGAAGAGCATAGAAAGCCCCCGTGCAGAAGTTTGCAAAGCAAAAGGTCGAGACTGAAAGAAGCTTGTCTCGTGTCATTAGGCTCCACACCGAAACGTCGTCTTCTAAATTTCAAATTTCTCAAAGGCAAATGTTAAGCACTTGACAAACAATACCATTGTGCAGGCAATTTCCCCTTCGACTAGAATTTTAAAAACCCTGTTTTTGGTTTTATTTCCCTTTAAAGACACGCAATTTTTTACAGAGTTATCAAAATCTTCCTGCTATTTTGAAACCTTTCCAGAAAAAGATAATTGTATTTCTACTAACTTTATGAAAGAATATCCCTAAGTGTTCGTAACCCGTAGTTGTTAATTTTAATGCAAACTGAGTGTATTAGATATGATCAAGTAAGATTTTACATCGCCGTGTCATTCTTACAAAACGAATACTTGTATTTTAATGTTTTTGATTATATTTGCTGATTGCTGACAAAGCAGTTAATAAATGCAGTAAGGTAAAAAAGACCCCCTATTTTCGCAGCATGGTTAATGCTGTGTTGTTATTTGCGAAAAATGTCAGTTTTTACTTCTTACGTTGACAATAAAATGGAATCATAGGCAAAATCAAGGTATACAACTTCAAATCAGTTGATAAATATGTGTGACATGTGATGGTTCTACCAGAGCGGAAGCAAAGATAAGGATCACTGTCAGCAAAACATGGCCCAACAATTTCTTCCCTCATGTTTAGCTATTTATTTAGCTTAAGTAAGGGGATTTTATTTGTATTTATTTGGTCAAGAAGAGTTTTTTGAAAGATAATGGTAATGTGGTAATGTTACAGTATGCAAAACATTTCCAAAGCCAAAAGCAACGAGATAGTCACACTTCATTTAATGTTCTTGCCTTTCTTGATCTTGACCTTATCAGAGATCAGCGAAGAGCTATTTTCATTTGACTTCACGTACATGCTACTGTTCTCCTTGACAGAATTCACCTCCATGACTGCTATCCTAGTAGGTAAAAAGTTATAACGACAAATATTAGCATAAGAGAATCAACTGTTAAATACTCCCTATCGCTACAACTTTTTATTCTTTGATTTGGTCATGACTTTTGATTATACTTCACAACCTATACTTTTCAACATGTTATTATAAAGAGCAATGTGCCTTAATGATAACATCGAAAAACTTACCTTTATGTGCATAAATAAATAGAAAAAAAATCTATGTACCTGAAATGTTTGTTTATTCCTGATATAATAAATGGTACTGGTCGTTTTACAAATATTTTATCACTCTTTCTACATGTAAGAGATTATTTCCGTCTATACTCTATCATATGAGAGTGCCTGTTATTAATACGATGTGTTCTTCATCGCTGTACTTTCTGCAGTATACAGGCATCTGACTCACATAAGCAACCCAAATAATCCTTTATTAAGTGTTGAAGAAAATGTTACTGTGCACAGATTTCGGGTATTTGGTTGATAGTTTAGTGTCATTATGCACCAGTGCCTTTATAATGTCCTTGATGGGACATATCTACTTGATCGGTGCGTGCAGATTCACTAGGAAGCTTGTAATAAGACTAGGATAGCACATATTTATTCTTTTGTAATAGTTTATTGTTTTTATGTCTAGACGAAACATATATGAAAAACCTGCTGTGTCTATTCTTATGCTTTCCTCACGGCTCAGTATCACAAAATCAAAGTGATATTTATTCATATCGTATGTTATTTTTCATGTGCTTTAAGACGAAACATGAGACAATGTGTCTGGCATAGTGCTTATTCGGGTGCTTCCGTGGCAGGGGGGCTTGGATATTCAGGTGTACTATTAGTTCTTCGAGGCATTGCGGAATACTAAATTCTACAAAATACGAAAAAGGGCACATAAATGCATGAAAGGTAAACAAAATCCTTAAAAAATAACGGAACAGGATAATAGGTAGTTGAGTTAACAATAATTATTGTTTCATAATGTTACTATGTTATTTTACGAAAGCACAAACCCTCTTTGAAGTAAAGTGCACCTGAAGAAGTACACTCGAACTGTCATTGTAATGCAGAGTAGATACTCAAAAAATAGTACAATGAAAGTACACATACACGGGTACTGTGGCCTATTTGTGATATCTGTCGCCTGTACGGCATGAAGGCCAGGTTTGAATCTTCCAGTAGTACCATTTATATTGTTTATAATTATTTCTCTAATTTTTCTGAGTATCTTCTTTCATGAAAAAATGAAAAAAGTCATTGAATGAAACCTTGCATTTGTCGAATGTGACACAATTATCTGATTAAAAAACAATTCTACCTCTCCTGCCCTTCAGACATACAATAATATAATACGCATAAATCCGCCCAAAATTCACTTAATTCATTTTCAATTGGCTAAAAATTATAGATTCGACTTTTGTGTATTCTGGTACGCCAACTAGAGGACATAGTGATGACAAGAATTAAATAAAAGGGTAGACATATGTAGAGAAAAGCGGGCTGGTGTTGAAAATTTACTTCATCTAGAAATTCGCAACCAGTATTGTGCACACTAGAATTTTTCTTAACATGTAAAAACTTAGTTCCTATTCATAAAAAGTCAAAATTTCTTGAAATTATTAATAAGCACACTTTATTTAAAGTTGGAAGATAGCGTGCAACACTGAGACTCTTGACCCTTGAAGTGAATAATATTCTTCTAGAAAATAAAGATCATAGAGAATCTCTTGTACAACTGGTTAAGGAAATAGAAAACGATTTTGCAAGGTTAATGCATACTCTCTAATAATCTGATCGATCTCACAATTGAATTTAAAAGATATGTAGCTACAGAAAAAGTGAATTATTAAAAGTTTTATTACCTTGACGTGATAGGTTGTACTCAAAGCTATGCCAGACAGCGGCCATTCCATGCAAGCAAGCAGAATATTCAGATTTTAAAAGCATTATTTCTGAAATAAAGAGCTGTGCAATAAACAAAAACATCCCAATAACAAAACTCTACCTGCTGTATGCTTATTGTTAATTTTGAAACTTAAGAGGAAAGTCTAACTCGAGGAAATAATATAACTGCATGACTAAGAAAACTCTTACTCGCTTAGCGTGATTAATTTTCAGTTTATTCTTGAACATCCAATCTCTAGCTTTTTGAATTCCAGATTCAAGACGTGATACACAGCTAGCTTGTTCACGCGGATTCTTGGTGCTTGCCGAGTTCGATACCTGGATATCGTCAGCCTAGACATGAAACCAAATATCCAAGGCTGACAGAAGACGACCCAGTGGGCGGGTATAGTCACTGTACATACGCGGGCCAATTTTTTAACCTTGAGGTGTGGAGCACTGCAGATTAGTGATATCAGAATAATGAGCGTTGATGCTGACTTTAACAGAACGATCTAGCAAATATGAGCTGAACCATTCCAGTACTAGCCCCTGTATTCCAAAAGATGTCTCAAGTCTCAGCATAATTTCATGGTCCAGCGTATCAAAGGATGCGGGCAGGTCTATGAAATTTCAAAAAACAATGTTTCTATGCAACTCAAAATATGTAATTTTTCACTTTGAGGAGTGCAGCTTCGGTCCTGTGATGGCGTTTATATGCAATTTGATTAACATTGGCTAGGCGATTTGTTGCTATGTGTTTGGTTAGTTGCTGACATACGGCTTCTTCTGTCAACTTAGAAATGAATGATAAATTTGAGACTGTAGTTACGAAGATTATTTTTTATAAATGGTTTAATTATTGCAGTTTCCGAACACTCGCAGCCCCTTTTAGTGCCACAACCAAACTCATTGTCTAAAATTGTAAATTGCAAATTCGTCTTGATCGCTTTTTGTAACAGTCTCTTGGTCTGATAGTCTCTCAATGATATCCGTGATAAATACTCGACTGGGCGAGGGCCGCCTAGACTAAAAGTTCAGTTAAACTGGTGCAGGATTCTTGTTTAACATGCCACGCCCCAAGGTCCCGTTACAGCGCATCAGACAGACGTAGGGTAAATCAAGTATACCCTTTACCGTCAATTCCTTATGCAGTCTGAAAGCGGTCATGAGAACAACTTGCCTTAAGATTTTTTCACGGTTTCCGTATGCCATGCAACTTTATCACAACCACCGACACATCAATCAAAAGCTTGTATCTGGACTTCATTGTTTCCAAATAAAACCTTTATTTTCAAAGGACCCCAAAGCATTGATCAAAAACTTTTGTCACTGGGTAATCCAAGTCTGATTATTGTCGTAAACTTGGAGTCTGTGATTTTTACGGCGGTCGATATCTAGAGGCCCATTCCAGTACTAAGATCTGTTACCACCGGCGGTCACAGCCTGTGGTGGCAAAACCCCCACGTCACCGTTTGTGGTTAAAATGCAACCACCCTTGGTGACGACTTTTTCATGGGACAGCCGGCGGTGACAGCTTGTAACCGTCCTCGGTGACAGTTTCCACTTGTCACCGTATATGGTTACAATATAGACTGGCATTTCAATCCTCCACACGCCAGTCACATGTGCGGTGCGGCGGAACATGATTCGTTCTGTTCGGCAGGTGATGACGGCAGTAGTGGAATTGCAGCTGCTTACTGACGAGCTGCTGGTGACCGTAGCAGCTGAAGACGAAAGAATCGTCAATGACAGCGAGCTGACCACGGTGGGCGACGCCCCGGTGGATCCGGAAGTACTAACGCCAGCCAAGCTGCTCATTCTGAGAACCAACTCGTGCCTCCCCTGCCGCGCTGGTTTCCGGGGACAACAACTTCGCGACTCGAAGATGGCGCACGCTCAGCATATCGCTATCGTTTTCTGGCGCCGTCGGCTGAAACAGTATTTGCCAGCACTGCGGCAGCGCCAGAAGTGGAGAAAGCATCAGCGTGACGTCTGTGTGGGAGACAAGCCTCAGATTAGTTGAATTGAATGTTGTACGGTTGAGGCACTTACGTGGCCATATGGGTGGAGTGAAAACGCCTGACGCGTTTGTTGCAGAAAAAGGTATCTATGTTATGTTTCTATGTGTATTCTGTGGTCCCATGTAAAAAAAACAAAGCATTCGCCTCCCGGAATGCACTGTTCTGGGTGTACTTTTATAGTTGTAGTGTAGTGTAGTTTTATAACGTTTTGGTAATAAAAACGAGTGTAAACGCCTTCCGCGTTTGGGTAACGTTTGTGGCGATGGACGTGTGAATAAAGTTTTGTCTCCGCATGCGTACGGCGCGAGAATTAAATGATAGTTCCTTCTGAGTGTTTTACAAGTTCGCTTCCTTCTGGCGTTGCGTCAGAAAGGAAGCGAAGTTTTTCTAAAGGAGCGAAATATCTGATCATCCAGTCAATAGGAACACAAGTTTCTGATTATTCCTTTTAACCCGCTTTTATAGATTTCATTGTGTGTTTGTGTCGGTGGTGAATCAATTACTGAGAGGAAACCTTTGGGATAATGTGTTTGTAATAATGTTTGTTTCGTCTTAAAGCAAGTAAAATTATTGTTATTTGTTTTCTTGGCAGAAAGGGAGCGAAATGATTAATGAGGTTGATAATCTAGCCAATAGGAAGACGAGTTTTGGATGAATAATAATAAACGGGCTGTCGCATATAAATATAGTTTCTGGAGAAAATTGGCCGAAAGTTGCCCAATCAAAGCGTCGCGTTTCAGAGGTCACGTGGGGTGTATATGTAATTTGGATTTAGAAGTGTGCTCAAGCATTTCTGAAAGCAGCAATTGGAGTAAATAGCAGAGTTCCAGAAGCTATTAAGCGTCAAAGGGGGTGAAAACAAAGAGCAAGAGCGACCATAGATCGGTTTGTTTTGGACTATAATAGTATTTGATTATTGAAGCATTTCGAAGTAAAATGTGGAATCTGTAAGCAATTTAACGTAAAGGGCGCAGTGTTATTTGTGTTGTCTGGAGAAGTGTTGTCGTGTTATTGTTATCTGGAGATAAAAGCAGTCGTGATTACGGATCGTGGGATTGTATCGAGATTATTTAAAGGATTTTAAAACACTTAAAAGGCTGTGAGTAGGCTCAATTTTTGCACTGTGACAGAACATGTAATTTAAGATTCCATTTATTTGTTTATCTGTTAACAAAGAATAGTGTAACAGACAGCCTAGTGTCAGAGAACTTGTTCCTAGAGGAGCAGCTGGCCACAAACGCGTATTACTCGTATAGCTGCTTGTTCGCCCGTACGTTGCTCACTCGAAACGCTCGGATAGTAAAATAAAAAGGATCAAGTTCACTCAAAATTGAAAACGCTAGTTCTTAATCCAGTTGTCACGTGAAACAGTTGTCGCGTGAAAGAAGCTGTTGCGTGATTGTGGACGGATGAGTGTAAATGAACAAACAAGCCACTTGTTGTTTTACTCATTCCTCCTTAACGTGAAAAAAACAGTATCAAACGGTAACATGTCAAACGTCTCTTTTCCCTCACCCATTCTTGTCACATAGGTGTTTTTTTTATATTGCATTTTCAACCCTCTTCTGTATATTAACTAGGTTATACGCCCTGACGGCCAAGGGTAGGCGTTTCGAAGCTTTATGCGACTACTCACATCGATTCGCTAACGATGTAATACAGCAACGTCGCAAAGAACTCGAAACCGGAAGTCGACAAAGTAAACAAAGAAGTTTACGAACAACTTAGCTTTTCTCGATATACTGCCAAGTGATGATGAAGGGAAGGGATTGAGTGACCTTGAAATCCGGGACGAGGTCGAGACCGTCCGGTTTGAAGGTCATGATGCGACAGGATCTCCTGGATCTTGTACATCCTCGCGAAACATCCGGGTATCTAGGAGTGATATTAGTGAACTGCCATACTTAACCATGTGTGTAAAAGAATTCCTACGCTTTAACCCTCCAGTGTATTCAGTCTCAAGACAAACATCGAAACTGTTTCAAATCGATGATTAAATAGTTCCGACATGAACAATCGTGGAACTCCATATATGGATGTTAAACCACAATGAGACTGTGTAGGAGGATCCCATGACGTATGATCCAGATAGATTCTTACCGGAACGAATTGCAAACATGAATTCTCACATCTTTATGCCATTCTCATCCTGACCGCAAAATTGCATCGGTCAGAATTTTGTTGTGAACAGAATGAAAACAGTGGTAGCCAGAATCATGGGACGATATCGTTTCGTGGTTGATACTTCTAAGCAGGCAAAAATGCTCCCGGATATAATTCTATGTTCCAAAAAATGGAATTTACTTAAATTTTGAAAGAAGGGAAGACATTTAAAATGTTGTATGAAGTGAATTATACAATATTCTTTGCACTTTTCTGTGCAATTAAACCCTGCCATTGTGATAATCTGTTTCGAAAGAGTAGAATTCTAAAACTCCTACTGTATATGTGGCGCTGCATAGACGTTTTTTGGACGTCATACTATAAAACATAAACGTTGAAGAAATTAATGCTATAACCGCATCGATTTATTTATTTTCCCGGCCGCTGACAGGAATGGATCACAGCCATTTATAATTTCGTCTGTGTTATATTCATTCAATGATCCATAAATCAATGAACACCCACAGCGTGTGTGACTGAGTCAAAGCCTTATATGGAAGCACTTTATTGGCTTATTCCCGAGCACTGTACTGCCATCAATACCGCTACAGGCTAAGTTGTGACTCGTGTGAAGGTATTCCTTATTCGCTGATCCTCATATGCAATATATCTGAAATAACCTTTATACCTGCAAAATATAACATTATATATTACAACAGAGACATGAAGATTTTGACTGGATTACTAGCTTTCTGCCGAAAGTACCGCGATGCTGTTCTTTTCGTGTTCCTAGTAGTTATTGCCTTCCTGCTGGTGCTATATCAAGTGTGGTGCATTCTGGGAATATGTTATCACATTATCGCCCATCTATTGAGCAAAGCTGTCGGAATCATTGAGGATACTGAAGAAAGTATTGATATAAGTCGCAAAGTAGATTACGTCATTGTGGTGTTAACGTGCGAACTTGCGGTGGCTGTCTACACAAAGATGGGTGGAAAGAAGACTTTTTATGATTCTGTTTACGGCATAGCCATAACTATGGTATTTATGTGGTGTATTTTCACGCTTATAATGTATCAGATTTGGTGCGGGATAGCCATTAGCTATCACATGATTGGCTGTTTGTCACGTGGTTCAGTCACGATCAACGAATGGCACTTAAACACAAATATAAGCTTTAAACTTAACTTTTGTGGCATTATGATACTTTTGGAAATAGCTCTATTGATTTATGTAGTTAAAATAGCAGAGACAAAACGTATAAAAGAGACGTTTATGTTCACACTGATGCTTACAGCCGGGCTAATCGGCGCCACATTGGATTTAGGCTGTCGACTTTATAACCTTTATCTCGCCCAATTATTTGAAGGCATTCGCTGTCGTTGGTTACTATGGAGATTCAAACATCATGGAATGACGTCATTAGTCGACGATAGATTGCATAGCGACGTCTATAAGCAAGTTTCTGAGTATTTTTATAATACCTGGAAATATAGCAAAACTGGTTTGGGGGCTGACGCTAAAAATCTCAAGCATAACTTTATTCACATCAGACACATTTATCGTATAACCAATGTAAAATTGCTATTAAAACACACAAGCGCACTAAATGGCAATACCACAATTAAATATTTGCCAAATGGGTTTCCAGATACAATGCATTCTTCAGTAGCACACACCAAAAGAAAATGCTCAAAACAAAATATTGCAAAATACTTTAAAGCATTTTCAACAGAAACGAAAGATTCATTTGAACAGGATCTGGCAGGAACTGAAACTGTTTCCAAAGTAAACAAAATGTCAAATCCTGAAATAATATATCTGTTCCATGGCACGCCAATAGATAACGTCATATCAATTATCGAAAATGGGTTCGACATTAACAAAGCAGTGGGCGGTCTTTATGGAAGAGGAATATATTTGACTGACAGCTGTCAGAAAGCCGATCAATATGCGGATAAAAACACAACACGCAGGAGTAAATTTCTAACCATGTTCCTGGTAAGAACAAAAGTTGGATCTGTAAAAGAAGAAAGCTCAGACCGCAGGCTTGAATGTGTTGACACGTTTATCGGTGGCTCTGCGAAGCGTTTTTATGAGTTTGTTAAGCGCGACTACAAGCAATGCTATCCGGCTTTTCTCATAATATACGACAGGGTATTTTCTTAAAAAATCAAATGTTGACATCATTAATATTTTTGAAATGTTTATCCACTACTAAGCCTTGAATGTATGGGCTATAGTTTTAGGAACGTTTGTTCTTTTCATTGTTGTTTGTGTTATTCAAAGCTATTGGTGAATATATGAAAAAGTTTAATTGCAGTCAAGAAGTGCTAATATTCAGAAACTAAAGTTATGGTCTGCAATAAAACACATAATAAATATTTTTTGAAACATCAATCAATAGGCTATAGAACGACTGCTATGGCTTTCTGCTATATTTTGAAGGCATAGTTTATATTTAACAATCTAAGCAGTAGACCTTGTGCCCAATTTCTGTGTATTACTTATAGACTTAAAAGCACTGCTGGACTATTTAACTTTTCAATGCATATTAAAGCCTTATAAGCTGCTAAGTAATGTGCAGGAGATATGCTGCGCCAGGTTTAAAATAATCTTTCGTGGTCAAATATATTCGTCACATCTTCTTTGCCAAATAAATTTGCTCGTGGCTTTTTTAATTCTGTGAATCTAAAACTTGAAACATTATATCACGGAAATAAAGACGTGTGTAAAAGGTGAATTGTTAACAAGTCGAACAAATAGCAAACTCAAAAATCTCGGAATATCCAACACAGAAAACACAAAGACCCATCTTAGACAAAACTCTGACAAACTTTCAGACAAACGAAACAAATACTGGCGAGTTCAAAGCTAGGTATGGCGAGGTAAAGAAAACCTACCCTGACTATCAGTTCATATGCACTGACGGATCCATACTCGAGAACAAAGATGCTGCTTCAATAGTTGCAAAATCAAATACTCTGAGAGCAAGACTACCAAACGGTTCCCCCATCTTCTCGGCGAAGATTCGAGCACTCCAACTCGCTATGGAAATCGTCAAGATTAGTAGGTACAAATAGATTGTTATCTGTGTCGATTCCTTATCGGTCTTACAGTCACTAGGAAATCTGCAGATGTCAAACACAATGATTTTAGACCTAAAAGAATGCTGCGAAAGGGCAATCAAACAAGGTAAATACCTAGTGTTTTGCTGGGTGCCAAGCCACGTCGGCAGTAATGACGCTGCAGATCAGGCAGCAAAAAAGGCGTTAAACCACAATATAACTGGCCTTCCCATACCATACTCTGACTTCAAACCCCATATTTCGAGCTATGCAAAAAAACCTCTGGCAACAAAAGTGGAACGGACAAAGAAATAACAAACTCTTTCAAATTCAACCAATAGTTGGCCAAAAGCCGCTAGCTCTGAATAATATACGCGACACAATGGTTACGCATAGAGCCTGACTCGGGCATACTTAGGTCACCCTGGGCTATATTTTGAGAGGCGATCCGCCTCTAGAATGCATCTGTTGTCAAGAACGTTAGACTGTGAAAGATATTCTACTCAACTGTGTGGAGTTCCAAAACATGCGCTCACCCTACTACAATGTGAATTGTTTGAAAGACCTCTTTGCAAATGTAGCACCAAGCAAAATTATTTCTTTCCTTAAAGAAATACACCTTTACAGTAAGTTTTAAATTGAATTTAGCTGGATTTAAGTTTATACACTACTGGTTTTGTCTTTTTTAATTGATCTTAACATCTACTATAGTACCTGAACCCTAACGGGTTGCTGTTGTCGTTAAACTAATCATTCAGTTAATAGACCCATAGTTAAAATGCATTTATAGACTCATAGTTAAAATGCATTTATTTATTCATGACAGACTGTTCCCTTCAAAATAGAAAATTTTCCCAAATTACACCGGGCGCCAAAAGTCGTCTCGTGAGAAAGAGTGCCAGCAAAGCAAAAACTACGTATCACCTCATTTGAGGAATCATAAGGTCTCGGGTTTGAACTAGGCCAGAGGTGGATAATGGATATATGCATCGTTCCCTTTCACGCCTCCTTACTGTAGCAAAATAGGGTAGATCTCCTAAGTTAACAACAAACGACTTCAGCGTTAATGGCCATTACCACTGAGTTTCGAACTTTTCTTATAAAAATGCAAAAAAGATAAAAAAAAGAGGGAAAAGTAGCAACACATAAAATTTATTATCATAAATTTGTTAAAAATTCTATAACTAAGAAATTCTGATTAGCTGTTTTGCTAATACCCAATTTGGCAACTCAGGTGACTGCAATGAAGTGCGCGGAGGCCGGTGCGGGTTTTAGCTTCAAACTGCGTAAGATTCTGTTATTCTTTTCTTAGCATGTTAAAGTTTCCTGAGATAGTGCTTATGTAAAGGTTCAAGCTGTAATATATCAATTAAAATGAGTAAGGCCATTTGACCTCCAACTCAAAATTCGATGAAGTATATTATATTGCCAAGAAAAATCTCACAGTAATATATATTGTATACTTTGACTTATTTTTCCAACATAATCTATTCCCACGTATTCACATAAGCTTTGTTTATTAACCTGTTAATGCAATTTTATTTGTAGAAGGAAGAAGAGCAGATAAGAGCATTGATTCCCTGATGATATTGAATATTACTTTTAAGTTTATAAGTAATGAATAGTATTAGTTCTTCTTACAGCAGCAAAAAAGCGTTTTGCATGGCACTTTAAATTGGTGAAATAGAAATTAATAAAGGCAATTTATGCTAAAATTAAGAGACACAAAAAAGTATATCAGGGTTTTTAATACATAAAACGTAATAAATAAGTGGGTAGTAATTGCAGAAAAAGTTGTAATACGTATGCACAGTTTGAACCAGTCTTATGGTTGTGTTTTGTTAATTCTAAATATGACAAACAGATGAATTCGACTAAATGCCCTGCTGATTCCAACACTCAAACTTGTATGACTACATAATTTTTTAGCAATAGATGTTATAGTGTGTTTAATAACTGCTTTGTTTATTTCACCAATAAATACGTATAATCGAGCTTTATTTAGGAAAGCCTCCCATCACAGCCTTAAGTTGCATAGCTCCAATAGAGCTTACACCCAAATAAAGCACAAATGCGGAATAAATTTTTAACAAAAAAGAGTTTGCACGGACTTTGAATGGATTTGCATAGATTATAAGCTGTTGTCAGTTAATGTTTAAATCCTCAAACTCTTATAAGAATTTGATACAAAAGTTTATTACGTAGTTTACATAAACTTTTATATATACTGTCCTACTATGGAATGCATGACGTTAAATAAATTGTTGATCCATTTACAGGCAATGTGAAGAGAAGAAGAGGGAAGGAAATGAATATTCCTTCTATAACGGTATTAAATATTACTTCATATATTATTTGTCAATAATTAGTCAGATGTCTTCTTAGATGTTTTATTAGAAGTGATCGAAATAACGCCAAAATGAGTACTTTGTATGCTAATGATTAAAGATGAAGAAAATTTACGCCACGGTGATTCCGTTATTTTTGCAACAATTATCATATTGTTCGTCTCAAGTACAAAGGAATGAACTGCAGGAGCGAATAGTGGCTTTTCACGAAGAAGACCCGGATGGTTTTGAAATTTAGCAATATGGGCCGCAGAGGGGTATGTAATGCTTTTTCATGCTTTTTCATGAAAGTCCTTTTCAAAATTTCGTTCAGTAATAATACAACCTGTAGTTTTCGTTTTCTCTTAAAATATAGGACGAGGGGTGATAACGACAAAACGACGTAAGCCAGGAGAAATATTACTGGTTTACACCGGCGATACCAAGCAGATACGACCTTTTTTATTTTTTAATGTTGGCCAAAAGAAGATGTTGTAAGTGAATGAATTGTTAATGACAGATGGATGTATGTGAAAGTTGCTATGTCTTTCAGTGAGTTTCGAAAAGTATTGTAAATCTGCACATGCCCATAAACGATCTCTTAAAAGCCTTTAAGAAGCCTGTGTGGGCTTATAAGTCAATATTTGGTGTAGTATTGACAGTTCCGAGGATTCCGGCTGGCTCTGCCGCTTGGTGAATGACACTCCAAGTGCGCATACAAACTGTGAAATGCTACTGAATACGGTAATGGGGAATTACTACCTCTGTCTTGTTGCAAAAATAAGCATTGAACCTGGAGACGAGCTTGCTTATAACTACGGGGACAGCAAGCATTCCCTGTGGTGGCGAGGAAAAATAATTTGTAATTTCTTTAATTCTTCAGAATCCAACATTTTCGCTTGACGTGAGAATCAATAATCATAGCCATTTGTTTAGTTCTCTAGTCAGAGATTTAAACACACCAGTTCATATAATTTTGCATGCTTTAATTTTTAAAAAGTTTCAACAAAGAATTGCTCAGGCTTATGATGAAATCCGTTTTATTATACCCTTTTCTTTTTTATAGAGACTTATTGGTAATAACAATAGCTGTTATAAATTATCCAGATATTAAGCATATTTAAGCACACTTTTGCATTAATGAGGCAAGCATAAATTTTGGAAAACAATGCTAAACAATTTTTTTTGTTGGTAATTAAACCGGAGTCATATTATGTCCTGCCAAAAAATTGATATATGCATTTTTGGCACTAATACTTCTTAATTTTTGATGTTTGAACCTAGAAAGAAATATTTTTACAGCTACAGTCACCGATGATGTATCAGGTAATACTACCTGTGCTATGGAGTGTAATTATCGCAGATTACAAGATGCCATAAACTGTTTTATGTTTCATTCAAATATTTGGTGGTAATTCTTTAAAGAAGAAACGGGACTAATCTGACTTAGCAGGCATATGGTTAAACACAGCTCATAGCTTTTATTGCCTGTCATACTGTCTGCTACAAAATTTATGTTTTCTTCAAATGAAAAAAAACTCGACACTGTTTGTTTGAAGTTATAATTAACCCTCTTGCAATCAATTTACCCAAGAACAATCTATAATAATTAAATTCCCAGCAGGGGAGAAAAGTTTTGGAATTGAAATCACAAATATGCATCTGAGAACAATTGATAGCAAACCTATGTTATTTTTTCATTCTAATGTATATATCTAACAGTAGAAAATATTTTTAGGGTCAATAGAGACAGAAGAAGTAAAACATTTGTCCCACCTGTTATTTTGTGGATTAAAAAAGATATTTATTATAAATGTATTGTTATACAGATTGTACTTTACGATAACAACATTGGAAATCTAGTTCTTGTTTTTATCTGACACGCATTTAAAAGTTGTATTTTAAATGAGGTATGTATGTTACAGGGAAACTGTAGAATCAAGGACTGCGTAAGACATTCAGCAATTACGTGAATTCCTTGAAGGGGCCAGGAAATACATGTATTCTCCTAAATTACTGAAAATATATTTGTTCACTGCTGCATATTACTAGCTTTCAGATTATATCTAAGCATTTTCAGCATTTTCTGTTGTAATATTTAATTTCTTTTCTGTCTATTCTTTGCTGTGTAACGCTCTTAGGATAAGTTATTAAGATTAGTTATTATAAATTTATAAGTAAATTAACCTCTCAGGATTACACGTAATCTCTGAAAAAACAGGGCCAAGAAATGAAATTCTATGAAGCCGTTTAAAGAACCAGAGCATGTGTTGTTTCAGCCGTGTTATTACTTTTATTCATAACAGCATTTCTTAAAATTACACATTCAAATAAGTTCTCGGTACTTTCTGGTTTGCGTCACCAATGCATCTCATTTTAATTATTCAGCTAATAAGTCGATACTCCGACCCCCCCTTCCCGGGTACCAGTTTTACTAAGTATACCTCAGTTCTTCTAGTATCTCGCCCCACCCCAACTTGCCTATAATATCTACCTTTCGCCATAATCTCTACATCTAATATACACTTAAATACCTAATATATATACTTCTCACGAGTAAACGCTTAAGACCAATCAACTTCTAATTGCATCATAAAACCTAATTGCATCATAAAACCTATTCGGACACAATATAACCCCAAGGGTTTTGAGGATGTCAATAAAAAATTCCCTTCTCTCACCAATACATCTCATTTTAATTATTCAGCTAATACCCGTTCTGCAATACCTGGCACATCGCATAAAAGCGCGCCAGTCTGTTGTGCGTTATTCAATATGGTCTCAGAAGCTTGGGCCTCCTTCATAGGTAGTACTCCAGTCAGATATATGCATTTTGCCGTGGACTGCATACCTTAATGGCGGAGGATGGAACCTGGTCAATGAGACATCTTGTCACTTAGGCAGGCCTTTCCAATACTAAAAATCTGCTAAGGGGCCTGTTTGTTAACACTTGTCTTTGGCCCCTCTCTTCCTCTAAGAAGGGTGGTTATTAGGCCCGTCATGATCAATAACCGCTGGTCGTTAGGGTAAGCCGAGACTGCGGCCATTCTGGTCAATCGAACCATGTTGGTTGGAAAATAAACGCCGCATGTATACCGGATGTAGAGTATACCGGGTAACCTAGCCCTGGGTGGGTGATCCGCACTCTCAGTTTGGAGACAGAGTATGGCTGGGGCGGGCAGTCCTGTTAGAAGATTAGTTTAGCCCCTATGGAGAAAATTACAAACAAAACAGACACCGACATGACACGAAAACTGATAAAACGGCGACATATTGAGAATGGGTTGTCTCCCGCGCTTTTCCCCGAGCATATTATGATTTCACGTTGGGATGGACACTTTAAGCTCTCTCCTTTCGCAATTGAATAGGGGCTTAATGGGATAGTCGGCACACGGTACACTGTCAGGCGACTAAGATTGGGGACTGGTTTATGTTACTGACAGTAGACACAGCGCTGCACTACTACAATTAGAAAATTTCGTCGGCATACCCGTGAGAGCAACTGCTCATTGAACATTAAACACATCTAAATCCGTTGTCTCCCACCCTAAACTGAAATTCTACACTGTGGAGGAAATCATAGAAAAAACGAAAACCGAACCAGTGACAGATACGCGCTTTCTCGATCAGAGGGGTGCCTTGATTCTCACTTTCAGCAAACCTACGCTCCCAGCCAAAGTTAAAATGGATTACCTTAGTCTCCCAGTTAAGACATATATACCAAACCCGATGTTTTATCTGCCAGAAATATGGATACTCAAAAACAACCTCCAAAGCAAAACTGCCATCTTGCGCTAAATGTGGGGAGGAAGGTGACACCTTTGAATCCTGCACTGCAAGAACAGCATCTTGCGCCAATTGCGCAGGAAACGACCCGGCTTCCACGAAAGATTGCCCACGGTGGACCTTTGAGACAAAAAATGACCAAAAGGCAAAACATAAAATACAGCGATTCAAGTAAAGTCCAAACGAAAACAAAGTCCTCTCCGTCTGAAACGCCAAAACCAAGTCATCGAAGCAGATACCCCATCGCACAAGACTAAAAACTTACACAAGCCCTTTCTCACCGCCGGATAACGGCACGAGGAAGAGGCTTAAAGACAAAGCGGACAAGCTATAAAAGGGATATAAGTAGTAACCCAACCAAGACCTCCGAAAAGCAACCTTCCTCTCCCCCGAAAAAAGTAGCACAGACAGAACTAGACAAAGTGACAGTAAAACCACATCTGCAACCACCTAAAATGACAATACAAAGGCTCCAGGCCTGTAGCAAATAAAATGGCAATTGTTCACTGGAACATCAGAGGTTTTTGGAACAACCAGATCCATCTTTTGACTCTGAGTCAACAATAAAACTCATGCATATTTTGCCTCCAAGAAACATACTGCACCGATTCACACCCCCCGAATTTAACCGGTTATAAGGTAAACAAATTCAAATAACGTTCACGCCTCAGGTGGAGTATCTACTTTAATCTGTAATGACATTAATCCGTAAAGGAAATTTTTCTGTTTGTAGCATATACCTCCAACCACCATCCTGACCTAGGCCAGAGGAACTTAACCACCATACTGACCTAAGCTAGAGGAACTTAACCCCCATCCAGACCTATGACAGAGGAACTTAACGATTTGATTAACCAAATACCAAAACCTATCCTATTCGTAGGTGATTTTAAGGCACACAGCGCTCTATTGGGTAATATAAACGCTCATCACAAAGGATAACTAAATTAAAGGGAACAAGTGGCCAACATGTGATGTACCCAAATTAGTTAAAGCTTTGAGAAGTGCTATATCTTAGTCGCTTTGCGTCACTGTCACCGTCAAAACCGTGTTTTCGTTTTACTGGTTCTGAAGGTTCGTCAACCTCCATTGTTTGTTCGTTAGATTCATACGAGTCTAATCGTTTCCTTTTTCGTGGCTGCACATAGTCGATATTGTCTGACGGTAAGTCCATCTTATTTGATACATCATCTGACCGATGTATTAATGTTGCCAGTCTAAGAGGCTGGACTTGAGTACGGGTTTCGTTGCAATCTTCAAATTCTACATACTCTAAAGTGTCTTTGGTGCATCCCAAATTTGCTCCGGATTTGCAGGCATAAGGTTTCAGCATGCACAATCCGCTTTTTACCCGTAGTCTGATCGCGTATAAGGACATTTACCGGACCAGTCTGAGAGACTATACAGTAATACGATTTCCATTTCAGGGTAAGCTTTTGCGACTCACCTGGTTTAGCAGAACGCTCTAAATAGAAGACTGCATCACCTACATTAAGATCAGGGTTAGAAGCTCGTTTCTCTGACCTAATCTTGTTTCTTTGTCTTGAGTCGTAAGTGTGGCTTTGAACCTCTTTATAAGCGAGATGGAGTCTTTCTAACATGCATGGGACATAGTCTTCCCCTAAATACTTAAACTTTGCGTTGAGAAGGGTGTCCATTGGAAGGACAGGGTCTCTACCATACACGAGAAAGTACGGGGTGAATTGAGTAGTGTCATTCACGGACGTGCGGTACGCCATAAGTACGGCGGGGATGTACTGATCCCAAATATTTTGGTTCTGATAGGCATACTTAGACAACGCATCGTTCATAAACGATGAAACCTCTCGACCTTCCCATTTCCAGCGAGATGGTTAACCGAACATCTAACATGTGCGATTTTGAGTCTCCTGAGCAGTAATTTGCTAAGGGCATTTCCGTACTCAGTCCCGTTGTCACTAAGTATGGTCCTAGGGCACGCATGCGTGGGAATAAATTTCTCGAGGATGAGAGATGCTACAGTCTCCGCGCTCTTATCCGGAACAGGATAAACCTCTAGCCAACAACTAAAATGGTCATTGATAGTTACCACATACTTGTTACCATTCGCTGTTTCCGGAAAAGGGTCGCTAGTGTTAATGCCTACCATCTGAAATGGGTAATCTGGCATTGGCATGTCCTGCATTGGCCGCGGGCCTTCCTCATCTGTCTGGATCGACAGAGTCCACATCCTTGAGTAAAATTTACGGTATTCTTGTACATATTCTCCCAGTAGAACCTTCGCCGTACCTTGTCATATGTTTTGTCTTGCCCTGTGTGTCCGCCACCAAACTCACTTGAGTGCGCTTGCTCCAAAATTTTAAATTGTAATTCCCTCGGGATTACTAGTTGGAGCCTGGGTAATTTGTCAAGTTTTACGGGTTCTACGATGTGATATAGAACATTGTCTTGTATTAGGTACTGTGACTTAACTCTTTGATCTGAATCTTTCCTAAGTTTGTCCATGATTTCTGAAATTGTTGGGTCATTTTCCTGTAATTTAGCAATTTTGACATGACATTTATCTGAAACATCCAAAAGATCTGTTGTGTCATTTTCTTCAATTATTTTGGGTTTTCTTCTATATTTGGAAGCCTCTAGTTCCGAGCTGTCAATGACATTTACATCTAAAATTCTTCCTATAAAGTCTGCGGCCGCCCATTTTAGTGTTTGTAAGGGAAATGCCTTATACTGCTCATCCGAGGCTTCAACTATAGTTCCCGCTCTCTCGACCTCCCGAAGCCATTCCCTAAATTTTCGTGAATTTTCCCCATCAAATTCCCTTATTTGCTTTACTGCCGCCCTGGGCCCTTAATTCTACCTGCAGCGCTTTACAACTATCTTGGAAAATCTGAAGTGGATTAAAAGAGTCCGGAAGAGGTATACTGTCTGGGTTAATGTTATCTATAGGCATTCTTTCTGTGGTGTTTTACAAATGTAACTACTGTTTTTATACCCTAAGTCTTTTTATGTTGCACCTCAACAGTACGGTTCTTACTGACATCAGTTTGGTTGTTTTTGCAGTTCTTGTTGTGTCCTTTGTTGTGCCTTGACCGCTTGCCTGTCCTTTTTCCGTGGTTTTTGTCATTGCTTTGTGACTGCTTGGATGTCCTATTGCTTGGTTCTTGCTTGGATAACTGCTTGGTCGCTCTATTGCTTGGGTTTTGTCTGGGTAACTGCTTGGCTTTCGGTATTATTGGTCCTCTGATCCTCGTTTTTTTTAATTTTATTTTCCTTTAATTTTTGTTGTTTTCTTGTTTTTTCTCTTGTTTTCCGCTTTTCTTGGAAACGCGGATTAATTTATAATAAGGCCGTATAGTGGTGTTGCAATTAAACAACTTTTAGTACCTCGCGCTAATTTATTTATTTACTTAAGTCCAGGTAAAAGTTTCACAAAGCTGATGTTTCTAAAAGCGTTCCAAAACCGAATCTATCTTCTCTGTGAGCAGACGCGGCCTTAAATATGGTTCAGGGCTAAGAACAATTTTGAAATAAAACAAAATTGCACGCAAGCTCGTTTACAACTTTTTTATTCACAACTTTGTTATTCCCTTGTCTTTTGCAAAATAACAATACGTTCCGAAAAATGAAAGGAATTCCGAAAAGCTGAAGTTTCAAATATCATACAAACATCCAATTTAGTCCAACAAGAGATGACACCTAATTAACACTATTATGGTTAATTACACGGTAATTGGATTAGAGAATCTCGTGCCGCAAAGATATAACTTTAAGCCCTCCTAACCTTCTCCCAGAGTAATAGGATTAGGCATTATAATAGGTGCTATAATTATTAATACCCAAAAGGGTTTCGTCTGCGACTTAATAATATAATTGGTTTTAAAGAAGATAACAAATGACTTTGTTACAAAAACAACATGCCCCTAGCCACTACGATAGGTCATCTATATGCTCAATATCAAAACAAAAGACAATCGGCAATGAACGGAGGGACGAACAGACAATTCCCAAACCTATGGTCCCTCTGTGAGACCTAGAGCTCCAGTTGGGAGCTAAAAATTGCTGATACGAGTACAGTTTCAGAGTTTGAAAATATATTTTGTGTTCTTCGGTTTTTGTATTTTATGGTATGCAGCAAATGAATCCCACCGAATCTTAGTGGATATTTCTGTAAAACTGTCGTATAAAAATAAAGACATTATGCTATTGATAGATAAATTTGGTTACTGGTTTGTATGAATTCACTTAAGTTGATAGACAAGTTGCACAGCTTTTAAACATACGGAAGTATATAAGTATATCCAAATTTGTTTCGATTAACTTTACAACTGGACCATTCAGCAGGTAACATAAGCTGGACCATTCATCAGATGCATAAGGTTTTTGTAAGGGCAGTATTTGTTAGCAATTGTGTGCAATTATGCTGAAATGGATTGAATATCACAACACCTCTGTCAGTCTACCAGTTTTATTTCAAATGCTTTCCTAATTCCCACAGGATTGGCTTATTTTATTTATTGGTCTACAGAATTCTACGTTCCTTCATTTTTTTAATTTAAAACATTATAAGGTTTAGTTTTATTAACCGTTTATGATTAGGCCCTTAAATTAAAGCACAATTGTATTATAAAACATTTAAATAATTATATAAGCATTTATGATACTAAAAAACACAATTTTATCACGCAATGAAGGACATTGCCACATAGGAAAAATGTCATTTCATTTCTTCAAAATACTCATAACCTAATAAGGAAAATCTTATTTAATGACATTTTTATCAATTCACATTCACACCAGAAGAGGAAACTTGATTTCTTCTGTTTTAGCGGCATGTATAATATATTAATTATAGCCTCATTAACCCATATGTAGTACATGCGGTGTCTTGCTATTTTATTCAAGTTGAAATCAAAAGTGGGCTTTTCTCATCCATCTCCTGTTGTGCGCATTCATTCTGTTTAACACTTATTCTTCCTCCACGGAGTTTTTCAATGAGAATATAAACAGCAAGCAACGAGCACTGCAAATAAAGCCAGAAAAATGAGAACAGAAAATGAAAACTGTTTGTTAACAGATGCAATGTTTTCCTTTTGCTATTTTGCTCAATGCACACATATACTTCGAAAACTGAGATTTTAAAATGTTTAAGTTTTTTACAGTGTTTTATATTTTTGTACTTTAATTTGCCATCTTCAGAGTACATGCCACTTAAATATTCAACGAGAATTTTTTCAGATATATTATTTAACATGCATGAAAAAAAGTGTCAGAGGTGCTTTTACATACCATAAAACCACTGCATGCTGCAATTACAAATGCTGCCCATTGAAAGCCTATGGTATCCATCATGTAACCACCCAGCAGTGGTCCAACGAATGCGCTGTAAGATTAAAATTATTGATATGCTAATTTCTCCACCCCTACACAAAGTAAACGTTTTACAGAGATAGACAGAGAGAGAAAAAAAGAAAGAAAGAAGGAAGGAAGGAAGGAAGGAAGGAAGGAAGGAAGGAAGGAAAGAAAGAAAGAAAGAAAGAAAGAAAGAAAGAAAGAAAGAACGAGAGAGAGAGACAGCGGAGAGAGGAGCAGAGAGTGAGGGAAAGAGAGCGATAGATAGACTGAGAGAGAGAGACAGAGACAGACAGAGAGAGAAAGAGAGAGAGATATTGCATAGTATCTTGTTATTCATCTACAGTTTCAAGGCAGACAATGATACATTTCTGTTTTACAAGAATTATCTCAGTATCTTAAGATTTAGGCAGTACTTTTACTTACAGACATAGAAAAAAGAATAAAGTACACTGGCCTTACTGCTTCTGGCATTTCGCCTAATAAGAAGGTAAAATAGAATTTTATATACATATATCTCTGTGAAATTACAATTTATTATTTAAAGTCTTTTATTATGGCCAATCAAGGTACTCTGCCTCACTATTATGCCTAATGGTAGATTGTCATAATATTGTTAATTTGCCTTATTGTCCTTGGTATTGCATTTTGACTTACCCTATAGGAAAGAATGTGTTGAAAATCCCAGATATCAGACCAAACGTTTTCAAAGATTCTTCAAAGCCGTTTTTGCTGAAACATAAAATGCACAAGCTGGACCAGGTTGAGAGTATTTCGGTCGTAAGGTTGTGATCTCCATGTACGACGTTTATGTAATGATCTGCACCTGACGACGTTTATTTAATGCTCTGTATGTAATGATGTTAATGTATTGATATATATATGGTGTCGTTAATGTATGATCTCTATGTGACACCATAAGTGTAATAGTCTATTTGTTACAACGTTAATGTTATAATCTATATGTGACGCCGTAAGCATAATAATCTCTGTGGGACGATGTTAATGTTATGATCTGTATACAACGATGTTAACGTAATGGTCTTTACGTGACGACGTTAATGTAATGATCTATATGTTACGCCATAAATGTAATACTCTTTATGCTACAACTTTAATGTTATGATCTATATGTGACGCCATAAGTGTAATAAGCTGTGTGGGACGATGTTAATGTTATGATCTCTATCTAACGCAATAAGTGTATATAACGATGTTAATGTAATAGTCTATATGTGACGATGTTAATGTAATGCTCTGTATGTGACAACGTTTATGTAATGATCTCCATATGGCGGCGATTATATAATGATCTGCACCTGATGACGTTTATATAATGCTCTATATGCAACAATGTTCATGTACTGATCTATATGTGATGTCGTTGATGTAATGACCTGTGTGTAAAACGACGTTAATACTATGATCTGTGTGTGATGTCGTTATTTTAATGATGCATATGTGACGATGTTAATGAAATTGTATCAATGCGGCAGTGCTAATGTAATGAAATCCATGTGATGACGTTAAGGTAATGATACTCTTGTGACGATACCAATGCAATGATCTTTAAGTACTGTAATGATCTTTATATAACAGGCGTTTATGCTATGATTTGAAACTTAGGTTAATGTAATGATATCTATGTGATGATGTTAATGTAACGATGCCTATGTGGCGACGCGCATTTCAATCAGCGTTTCGATTTAAATGAAATTGTTTACTTGTAAGTATGTTTAATTTAAAAAGGCATTATGAATTTGAAATTCAACGTGAGTTGCCCCAGTGCTGCTTTTACAACAAAGGTAACCGTTTTGTTGATATATGCTACACATTATACTTACATGGCTGCTTGGTTAATTATCTGAAAACTTATGACCATTGTTGCCGTTCCGCAGCCAAAACAAAGAAGACTGATTAAGAACAACCAAAGTCTGTCTCTAATAGAACAAGAACACCAAGAAATGCAGTACAACTCTTGTCACGTCATAAGCTGGTAATGAACACATTGGAATCATACTAATAGTAACTTTTTTAATTTGATTTTACACTTATTTTAAGATTTCCGAGCAAACTAACAAAATAACTGCATAGTAACTGTAAATATTTTAAAAACATTTTCTAAGTATTTCAAAGGAGAAATGTCCACGCTATTTTAATTAAACGTTGACTGCAAAATCTTAAAGAACATGTTAGATCCAAGCTTTAATAATATTGACGTTATATTAAACAGCTACAATTCAACTATTAACATTTTATACAACATAAATTTTAGGTTAAACTTAAACATACATAAGAAATAAGCCTGTTAATTTAATTATTATCCAGTAGTCTCATTTCAGAATATTACTTGAAACAAAATCAAATCAAAATGCGTTGTTGACAACAAAATATATAACAAATTCTATACTTGTTATCTTATTTCGTTTATCACAACAGCGTATCAGTTAAAACCAACAGCACAACACGTGTGACGTTTAACAGTATAAATACACTCAATTTTTTCCATATTATAGACAACTGCGTCTTGTATTCATTATTCATAAATGTGTATTTAGAATTTATAAATCTCACATAAACTTTTCAAGATAGTTTTTTACTTTAGTTTATGACTTATAGGTTAGATACAAAAGAGAATCTAGTACTAAAAATATCATTGCCTTCATCTGTAGCAAAAAGTAAAGAGAAATTCAGTGATCAGCGGTTAGAAGGTTAAGCATACAGTAAATACATAACTTACGCTGGTAGGTTTAGAAACGGGGCGGGTCCAAGAAAAATGAAACCAATTGTGTTCACGGTGAATCCACCAAGTAGTAAAACTTTAGTATGTCCAGGCTAAGAAGCAATTAAACATAACACACTGCTTTAAATTTGAAATGTTTCAATTCCACAAAAGAAAAACGAGTCTACATTATTCTGCTGAGCAATAAGCCACCTTTAAACTGAGGACTTGTAACACGCATATTTTTGAGAGAGTATTAAAAAGGAAACCAAATTAAAAAGTAAAAAAAAAAAACAAACGATAATGTTCTTGAACATTGTACCCAGCTGTAAAACGAAAACATTACAAAAATGCAACGAGAAACTCCCCACATTTGGTCTCATGGGCAGCATTGCTATCAGAAGGAATGGATCTTTGGGACAAAATACATTTTTTATATTTCTCTTTAAACCTATAATCGATGCTGAACCGATAACACGAATACTACAACTCAACTGAAAAACAAGCTGGCATCGGGGAGAGGAAGAAAAATGAAAATTAATCAAACGTAATTTGTAGTCTCAAAAGTCTTAAAACAGTCGTGATATTTTAGACCATTTTTGGATAATTTAAAAGCGGAAAAGGTCTAATTTTGATCGCGATGTGATTTGCAAAAATGGAAGCCGCTAAGTAACCATTTCAATGCAATTTTTTTACTTTGCTTTGCTACGTTAAACATCATGAGTATTTTGAAACAGGAAAATCATAAATACAGCGTCAAAAATATGGACACCAAAATGTAATGTTGTCTCTAGTGCATTAATTTATCATGCATGAATACTTCGTGCCATGGAAAAGTACACACTAAAACATAACACCTTCTGCGAATGCGCAACAGTTGGTTATCTTTTCCTGTTTCAAGCGCTTTCCGCTAAAATTCATTTTATATGTATGAGTATGACATTTGATAAATATAAGTAATACTCTTATTGACATCCAGAAATGTTTTATACATTTCAAAAATATCTTTTTATATATTTTTTATAGATTTTAAGCTTTTCAAATGCAAAATGTAGTTAACACGTCATTTTACGTTCTCTAAAATATGCCTTTTTGGCAAAATCAACTTGTTACAGACGTCGTAAAGACGTCCAGGAATGACATCGTTTTTACGTCAAAACAGAGAGTTCTTTTTACGTCTTAGGAAACTCTTTGTTACGTCCATTATTTTGTTGTTGTTGTAAAATGGTCATTTTTCAGACATCATTAAGATGTCCTGGTGGCTCAAAAATTACGTCTAAGAAGTGATAAGGCTGTCAGTTTGCCTGTTGAGTTACTTAGCAAGTGCAAATGCAAACCACTCCTTCTGATGGAGGCAGTAATATAAATATTGCCTACAAAACCGATAAAGAGAAACAGGGAAGAACATCGCATTGAAAGGAGTTTTGAACTCACGACGATGATTATCAGTCCAACGCCTTACCACTTGAGATATTTGATCTACACACACTAATACTGGTAAAAAAGCGTGAATTAGCAGCATATTGTGATATTTTTACCATTTTTGCCAATGTGGTGGGTAATTTTAGTCAAATTGCAGTATCAACAGGGTACCATTCCTGTAAAATGTAAAAGGAAGATTGGCATTTTCAGTGTTCTCTTAAAATCGGCAAATTAATTCATTAATTTTGAAAAAAAACAAGCGGTATGACGGATTGTTCTGTGAACACTAAAGCCAAATTTCAAATTTCAAAAATGTAGTAAGAGTAGTATTTTGCAAAAAAATATTTACACACACACACATAACGGACGACGGATACTCCACAAGTGATGTGTATAGCCCAAGGATGATAATAAGCTGTGTTGAAAACATGAAAAATGCTCACTAATTTATCACTCAAGCAGCCACACAAGGGTGCAAACAAGGAATAAGCTCCTGGTCCTACCAGAAATATCATCCCAACTATTACTGGAGAGAAATTATACTGAAAGAAACAATATCAAAATTACAAAACAATTAAAGCTTTTTCTATTTTTGTTTGCATATATTACATTCGGTATTACACTTTTATTTTAGCGGTTTTTGCTTTCAAAACATTCTAATACATTAAAGAAAGTCAATTCTAAATATACAAAGTGAATGTAGGAAAGTCGCGAGCGGAACTAATATATCAGTACGCAACAAGGTTATTATGTGATATTCCAATTAATATAGAACTGCGCACATAAAACTTATTGCATCAAAATAACAAAACTTTGAAATACAAATCAGTCAACTGTAAAAAAAATCGCTTTTACCTTGGATCCTATGCGTGCGAAACATTCGTTCTTTAATGTGGTGCTTTCACGGCTGTTAAATAGAAACAAGTAAAACACGCCTAGTTCATGCGCTTAAGATTTGCAATACTCGTTCTGATATCTAAAACTCACCACATCGCCCAGGTGAAGAGCCAAAGACATATTGATAAAACTCATACATAGAGCACTATTCGTCACAAATCCGGCTGCAAGCATCACAAGCGGTATTCTCAATAACGACACCATTGACAAGCTTTTGGATTTATCCTCAACTGAAAACATTTACCACAGCCATATGACATGTAACCTCACTTTGTTACATTTTTATTCTGCAGTAGGATTAGTATCATTCTAATGCAATAAAACTCAGAAGAGAAATAAAAGACTTACAGAATTTACTATTTTTGCACAAAAAGTAGCCTATGTACTGGAAGATTAACTATAAAGCGACAGACGTTGACAAATTAATAATAAGACTTAACAAGAAAGCTTACATTGCTGAGAAGGGAGAGTAAACACCGTAAGTAATCCTGTACCTAGTAAGAGACCACCCGTTGACCAGAAAGGCGTGCCGAATCCCCCGTACTAATATAAAAACAAGTAACTACATTTTTATTCATTACATATTTATTTCATGAGATGACTTTATTACATGATGCAATAAATTTACATCGAAATTTTTAATGATTAATTGATCAGTATATCCGCTTGTAAATGTTTGGGGTGGTGTGTTTGTAGCATGTCTTGGATGTCCAATGAATCTCTTCATGTTTTGTTACAATTTTACTGAAACCAATGAATTATTACTTTCTGGCTTACCTTGTACAAGAGGCCACCTATTGGAGGTCCAGTCATCAGACCAAGTCCGGTAAATAATTCTAAAGTTCCCTACCAGACATGACAAAGTCACAAGTAATTCATGTTCTCTTTCTAGAGCTTTTCATTATTTATGACGGATATGACTGTCGAACCAGGTGAAATCAAAGTAGCATGCAATCTTATAGATGACCATAAAACAAAAATTGTAGGAAACAAAATATTAGGGTGCCAGTAACAACCAGCGATAGACAGAATTACAGAAAACGAGGCTTTAAGTCTAGGATGGGTGGGCATTATGAATAGTACCTATGGATACTTACAATCATAGCAGCAGCTTTGCTAGGAAATGTGTGAGCGATAATAGCAAAGCTTGCAGTGATCAGCGCAGCTATGCCTGCACCTTCCACCGTGCGAATGAGGAGCGCTAACACGAAAAATGTATTGCCTGCCGGAACCATGTCTAAAAATCTAAACAACGGTTAACAAGACTAAGATTACAAATTAAGCACACACAAGCACAAAAACCACACACACACACACAAGTATGTCATATATCAATTCATAGACTACTTAAGATACTAGCAAATTTGCACTGATATTTCAGATATTACACCTCAAATCAGTAATGTACAAAAACACTAAATTGTTTTCCTAATGACATTTAAACATTACGCCTCGATAAAAAATAACAATTTCAACACATTGCAAAAGTGGACTTAGAACACTGCTATGCAATCGATCTGAATGCTCACCCAAGCAGTACTGTGCATGAGCCGGACATTATGATGCCTGCGATGTAAGTGAACTTCGCTCCTAATTTTGTTAGCTTAAATGAATGACAAATAAAACATTAACTTAGTGTTATAACTGTGTGTCGTAAATCACTGATGTGCTTTAAGTGACTGTAATAAAAGCACAAAACTAAAAAGAACTTAAAAAAATTGGTGCATTATCATTTAACAGTGAACCGATAGTTAAACATTAAGTTTTCAAGCGTTAGTATTTGGACTTGGGATGACTATTATATAGATAACGCTAGGAATAAGTACAAAGGTTCCATAGAAGGGTGTTGAAAAGATGACGACCAGGTCGTATGCAGAAAACACAACTCCTATCTTTGTAGTTGACAACCCTTTACGCTCCGCCTATGTATAGAAAAAGGTCCCTAGATCATAAGCATAATCATCATCGCAATCATGATCATGATCATAATCACGATCATAATCATGATAACAATTATAATCACAATCATTATTATAATTATAATCATGATCATATGATAAGCATAACTATATAACATATATATAAATATAAATATATATATATATATATATATATATATATATATATATATATATATATATATATATATATATATATAAGTGATACGGGGACCATTTTTGCTAAAAACCACAGTATTAGGGAGACCAAAAATTTAAGGAGACCAAAAGTAGGTCTCCTTAATTCTAACCGTGTTTAAACGTAATGAAACTACACAGTAAACAAAAAACGAATGATTCTATAACATAGTGAATACAATATTTTGTTTTAAAATTAAATATGTGTGTTACTACTTGATAACAAGCTAAAAAATATATATTGTTTTTTCCAAATGGTCTCCATAAGTGCTGTATATAAGGCATGGTCCCCCTATGACTGGTTGCAGATCTATATATATATATATATATATATATATATATATATAAATAAATATATATATATATATATATATATATATATATATATATATATATATATATATATATATATATATATATATAACCTTTCATGTTTAACCATTGAAACATTACATTAAAGATTCAGGCATAGCAAGAAAATGTATTATTTTCTTAATCGGCATTATTTTTCGGCATTATTTTTTCACCATAATCGATCAGAGCATGAAGGGATTAAGGATTTTTTACCTCCTGAGGAAAGAATGGTCCAGGCAGAGAATAAAAAGCACCGCAGCATAACTTCACAAAGCAGAAGGTTAAAACTGTCAGAAATTGGTCCTTCGTCATGCCACGCATCAAAAACCTGTCTTTGTCTGCGTCGCAACGCGTATACAGTGCTTAAAAAGTCAAACAATAATGCTCTAATTATGTTGTTTTCGTTCTATAAAAATTCTGGTCCGTCAGTTGCAATGCACTTTTGTATTAAGCATTTGGCTTATTTTCCATCGAGAAGTATGTAATTGTTTACGCAGTTAAATTATAGATAATTGTTTTAATGCACGAAAATACGCGCTTTTAATCGATAGCTACAAATGTAATAATAAAATATAAAAGACAGTTAGCTACTAAAGCATTTATGTGGACCAAGTCTATTTTACTTGCGACCCTTTTGTTTCCCTCGACTTCACTCCGCGCAGACAGCAGGTAATCATGTCTGTGATCGTCTTCAGGCATCTCTGTGTCGTCTGCATGTATCACTGTGTCGTCTGCGCGCATCTCTGTGTCATGTGCATGCATCTCTTTGTCGTCTGCACGCATCGCTGTGTTGTCTGTACGCATTCCTCTGTCGTCTGCTGAGTTTCACACCACAGAACGGAAAATCATTTCATAATATATTGATGTGTTATCGATGAAGTACACAACATATTGGTGTGTTATCGATGAAGTACACAATATATTGATGTATTATCAACGAAGTACACAACATATTGGTGTGTTATCAATGGAGTATGCAACACATTGGTGTGTTATCGACGTGGTACAGAAGTCTCCGCACTGCTTCTGGTTTCAAAAGCCAAGAGTGAGCCATCAGTAAGGCGCACCGCGGCGTATCGGCCCCTAGAAACGGTAGCCAGTTAGCGGATTCGCATGAGAAATCTGAACTATTTATTCTGTTATTTATTCTATTAGCTTTACGTGCAAACCGTTCATGAAGGCATAAAGGTCAACTGTATCAGTTCTTTTATGCATTATTGTCATATTTTCTTTAATCGACTAAGTTAGATTTCGCTACTAATTATAAGAATTCAGAACATTAAACTGAAAAATAAAAATTTAGGAATTTCAAAAACGGCAAAAATGTTGTTTTCAACGTTCTAAAACAAACACAGTTGGAAAACCGCACTAGTCTTTATAAGAAAACGAATCGAGGGTTTGACGAGATAAAGGGATGTAAATTCATCAGAGAGAGACTAGGTTTGCACTTTATATCTAAAATAGTAAAGACTTTAAGGGGCGCAACTTACCTTATAATGACCTCAGAGAAACCTACACACAATAGTCACTTCAATTTGAGGTTCAGTAAGACCATTACTACGGCTATTTTCTTTAATACCGTTATAATCTTTTATCTTTGGTTCCAGACACTCTTTTACATATTATATTTGCAAGCTTAATACAGAATTCATCACACTAATCAGTGCACAATGCATGCATGTTTGCATAATAAACCACATAACCACTAGACAAAAACACATAGTCACAGGCAGCTTCGATTTATGCTTCCAGTAAACAGCAAATACTCACAGACAGATTGCTTACGTGTGTTTTAGATCAAACCATTCAATTTCCACTTATCTAGCTTGCTTACCAACAAAGCATCAGCTGGTAATGTTTCTTTATGGTCTTGTAGTTTGTGTAGTCATAATTTTCAAAAGCATGACAACGTCTCCTTCTAGCGAATGTCTTTTTCATCAGTGATGGCGACAGTTCTGAGACTGACAGTGATATAGGATGAGGGAAACAAGCTTGTATTTCACGACTTTAATACTAGCAAGTGTTCAATAAAAGCCATAAAATTACCTTTGTGTAAGAGATTCCATCAATTGTATCCTGTTCTCGCTAGTTCGTCATATATTTACATAAATGTATGCGCTCAGATAATATTATATTCAAGCAGCGTGTTATGAGCATGTATCCTAAGTTAACATTATTTACCGGTGTGAAAACGGTTGTAAGCGTGCAATTACGGTAGCGCACATATGAACGTTTTCAGTGCATGTAGTTTCTACCTTATACGAAACAGAATACAACATAAATTTAGAGTGCATAGATTATTCAATCCAATTATCCAAATATTGATTAAACGTCAACACATTGACAAATAAACAGTGAACAGTGTTTCCCTTACACACTTCCAAATTAAAGAGCGCTACAATGCACTCTTATCCTACTTTAGTCTCTGAACTGTTACAGAGCTGCTTGTGTACTTATTACGTCCACGTTTTACAGCATAATTCTGCATTATTTACAAGAACCATTTTTAACTCGTATGTGACTGGTCTGGAATGGTACCCTAACGACTTTTGAGCTAAAGTATTTGGGGTTTAAGAGGCAGATTAACAACATTTCTTTCTGCTGACCTGACTCTTGGCAGTGTTATCTGTAAAGTTCTGGTATGCTACGAAGGTGCATTTCATCCCCATTGTAATACTTCGCTGCCTCTATTTATTATCAAATATTGTCGGGAAAATGAACAGCATCAGAGAGCAAATAATGAAACCAGTATCGTTGGAAATTAAAACAGAATGGAATTTATTTTCAAAGTTATGATGAACCCTTTGTCAAAATGACGAGAAAAGTTTGAAATATTGTAAGTGCATTATTAAATGTGATCCATGTTTTTTTAAGATGGCAATGGTGATGGCAACAGATTGTGATTTTGGAAAGAATAATTGCTATGACTCACTTCCGCTTTAGATCTCCAAAATATAGATTCTATGTAATGGCTAGTAACGTCTATTATTTTTAATGCAAAACTCCTTCATTTAAATCAGGTGCAGTTGCTAAATCGTTTTCAGATGCTACAAAATGCTAGAAGAAAAACTTTTTTGTTATTTATAAAAGAGCATAAACATTCCTTAAATTAATGAACTACATCTATGACAGTAACAGTATCAATTACAATAGTAATAATAAAAATAAAAATAAATAATAATAATAATAATAATTTTAAGGTTAAAATTAAACCATCCTCTAGGTGTTATATGTTTTAAAGTACTATGCTTTCAAGAGGTTCATATAGGATCAAAGTTTAGTCAACATTTAGTTTTGTCAGTATTTATTTTATGTATTAGTGCTTTGAAAACGAAACAACAGACCAGAAATATTCGAAATTTTCACAGTCAGTGTTTGTCTACTTTTGTTATGTTTCTACACGCAACCGTTAGTAGCTAAAACTATGTACATTATTAAACCTAAGCATAAACGAACGTGTGAAGAAATAGGTATACCTAAAATATTTCCTATATTCCTTTTAAACTTTATCCGTGAGATACAAACACGGGCTTAACGCCTTCTATGAAAATATCGCTGTGACTTGTATGCTGTTGTATAACTTGTGTGGTTTATATAACGCTGCACAAACATAGACTCGTTGCTAGCGATGGGCTTTTTGTCAATTATTCGCTTCGATGGTTTGAATAATCATCCAAATATGTAATATTAATTTCAGTACCATATGTATCAAACAAAGTACTGCCTGAGTTATTCTGACAGCATCCGGTATAGCAGTTCCGGTATAGCAATTCCGGTTTCGCAGATATTCTAATAATTATGGTATCTCGCATATTCTGACAGCATCAGGTACTCCGTATATTCTGACAGTAATCGGTATCGCACATATTCTGAGAGTTCCGGTATGGCATATATTCTGATAATGCCGGCATCGCGTATATTCTGACAGTATCCGGTATCCCGTATATTCTGACATCATCAGGTACTCCGTACATTCTGACAGTAATCGGTATCCCGTATATCCTGACATTATCAGGTACTCCGTATATTCTGACAGTAATCGGTATCACGTATATTTTGACAGTTCCGGTAAGGCATATACTCTGACAGTATCCGATATCGCGTAATATACAGTAAGGTGTCTTTAATATGTTCTATTATTTCACACTCCTAACGCTTAGTCTTTGTTCAATTACACGAGCTGGGATTAAGAGACAACTGAATAACTCTACATGCCCGTTTTCCCTTATTTGTATTGATACTCAATATTATTCTTGTTGAGAATGTTGTAACGTAAATTGTGTGCGTTGAACCCAAGTTAGTTTTGTTCATTTCTGTACAATAAGATCACTTTAGTGCCGAATCATTGTTTGATAAATGACAACAAGGTCAAGGGCAAGCACAATGATATAAACTGATCCTACCCGCCTCTTTTAATTGACAACAGGCTGTAGTGATAAAACGTTATTTGACAAGTGGGACCAAAATATCGAACATACACAAGACTGATACTCCAACCATGGAACACATGTTATGGAAAGCTGAGAGTGCGCTGCAGTGACAAAAGCAATTTTGAGGTATTGTTTCCGTTTTCTACTGAAAGTGAAGGCCGTCAGACTCCACTTTCTGTGGTAAACTTTACAGTGAAATCAGTCTGGCGCTAGTACCAGTACAGATTAACAATTAATAAATTTTTATGAAACAAACGACTCTTCACTACTAACCTTTTGTTCTCTTTTGTTACCAAAACAAATTCTTTATATTTTCTGCATAAGAGTTTAGCTGGCTGTTCAACAAGCTATATAAATATATATATATATATATATATATATATATATATATATATATATATATATATATATATATATATATATATATATATATATATATATATATATATATATATATATATATATATATATATATATATATATATACATATATATATAATTAATCGTATTCAAGACGAAATCTTAATTTAAGACAGTTATATTCGTTTCAGACGTTTTGCATAATGAAATAAGTTTAATCTGATATCTCTCTACAAAATCAATAAATCAACAGAAGGTAAATGTTTTTACAATGACGATATGGGTTACCAATGCACTGTTTTATTTCCTATCGAAATTAAAAAGTCAGTTCCGTGACTGATCTGTCTTTAACGCATCTTCTTTTAATACCGACCATAATTTCTATGTGTTTAAAACACTGGAACTAAATCAGACAGTATTTCCATGTGATAAAATAAACCTTTAAAACAATAAGAATATTAGCTGCTGCACGAAAATACATAGAGATGCGCCGCAACGATGTCTTCAAATGATTTTTTGAACGACTAAGGGAATTGCACTCTTTGTAGCCTAATGGTATTTAATTTTTCACTTTGTGAAAAGACCAAAAATGGCCGAGTTTACATGATCATTGAAGACAACGCCGAAACACCAAGTATCGCACAAATTAAACAACGTCAGAGAAAATCAAAACATAGTAAATTTGGAGACCCTAAAAACTCAGAAGAAAATGTCATGGATTAGAAAGGGACAGAGATATTAAAATAGTTAGAAAGAAAACAATGTCGAATGAGTGAGTAAATTTTTTAAATGTTTTCAAATGTCAACGATATGTTTCGTTGAGTTCTACCTTTAAACTCAAAGCCGTCTCAACTTTAATTTAAATATGCTTTCTGAAGTCAAACAGGGATATTTTAAGCTTATTATTAGCTAACCCTGGTTTTTAGTTTCTTAATTATTAAATCTGTTGAATGACTTTAAACCCAAGTCTTTCTCAGGTGTGAATTGAGGAGTGTTACTTCGGAATCGAATTGATGACCGCCATTTCTTGACATGTAGTGACTAAAGTGTATTGTCGCGGAAATGCATGTAAAAATTAGAGATTTTGCGCATATAAACTAACATTATGCATTTTTCCAAGAAAGGCCTTGCCTTTGCACAGAACAAATGGTGACTGGTTAGGATTAACTAACTGAGATAATCAGCTATACTTTCCCCCAGCAAGAGAAACAACGTAGCGATGACGTTCTCTCAATAAATTCTGTGCTCATTGTTTCTATTATTAAACAGAACAAATGGTTCTCCTTGGTTTTTTAATATTGAGGGTAAGCTTATGTACAGCGCAGAAGCCTATTAATTTTTCTGCCTATACAAGTTAGCATTCATCCATAAAATTCAATTAGCCACATGTTTCCTAGACTAAAGATTTGCTAACGCAAGGTTTTGGTTTCTTATTTATTTAATTTGTTGAATGACGAATATCATGTCGAATGTGGTAAGCGTTGAAGTGTCTCTATTTAGTAATAATGATTTAAGCGACATTCCGTCTCAGGTTTGCATTGACGAGTGTTATTTCGGAACTGAATTATTAATACTATTTTGCTTTTGATTATAAAGTGTGCCACTCAAATATATAAAGGTATATAAATTAATTCTAACTGAATTTTTATTTACTTATTTATTGAAAAAGTAAGACGGAAACAAATAAAAACAGTTGTTAATTTCAGTGTATTTTTAAAGTACCTGTGTAATAACAGATAAATTTTTAATGCCTAAATTTGGAATCCACTCAATTTGGAATAATAAAAGTATAATAAAATCTACCTACTTCATCTTAATTTTTACTTTTTCAAAAATATTATAATAATTCCGAAAACGACTAGAAATCTTGCATTAAGATTTCTACGCTTATATTTCAAAGCATTTTCAAACTGTTGTTTATTTTAGGCATGATTTGTCGTTGTGGGATCAAAGCATGTAATTAAAAACAAGACTTTGAATGACCTGCCTTTGTGAGGTTGTGCATTTTGAAACCCCAAGCATTTTTCGTTCATACGCTGTGTGATATTTTAATTTTTTCGTCCTTGCGTTGTGTGATATTTCAACTCACTTTCGAGCGGACATAAACGCACTTTGACCTTGATACGATCTGAACCCCACAACGTCGCTCTGAATTTATCTCACATTCGTACTCGATTAAACGCATAAGGTACATCTTGTAGCTAGAGTTGTCTGCCTGTCCATCCGTCTATTACCAGTTGTTTCTCCCATCCTGATGTTATCCCTGCGATATTTGGTATATGGATAACCTAAAGTACTGGTTAGGTGCTCGTTTTTGCTTTGACCTGGACCTTCTCCCGCCCTGATAATTTTATCCCTGAGATATTTGGTATATAGGTAACCTAAAGTAGTAGTTAGGTGCTGCTTGTTTTGCATTAACCTTGACTCATGATATGAGATATCTTGGACCTTCTTAAAAATAATAAAAAAATAGAGGGTCATATATCACCGTAAATAATACATATCACAAATATTTCTCCTTCTTTCTTTCTTTTTTTCTCTTTCTCAGTTTCTCTTTCTCTCTGTCTCTCTCTCTCTCATCTCTCTCTCTCTCTCTCTCTCTCTCTCTCTCTCTCTCTCTCTCTCTCTCTCTCTCTCTCTCTATCTATCTATCTATCTATATATATATATATATATATATATATATATATATATATATATATATATATATATATATATATATACCTTTCGTTCTTCCTTTGTAATGTGATCTGACATAGTTTAAAAAGTTAAGCTGAGCGTTCTGGTTAATTAACGTTGCACTACGTAACAAACTTCTACATCATCAGTTGAATAACACAAAAAGTAGTACAAAAGATATAACTGTTTTTGTAACTGTGAAATATATTTTGACGAAGTCAACAGATTAACGTAATATTGAACAATGTTGAGAAAAATTAGTAAGGATTACATAAGTCATGAAAATTAGTGTCTAAGGTGTTAATAGATTTACAAAGTCAATTTATTTAATGTAATTTAATATGACATTGTGGAGGGTAAATGAGAAAACGATGAACTGATAGAGAATATAACATTTCTTGCAAGGCAGCGAGAAAATTGTGATAATCTTGCCGCCAGCAGTATAGGCCCTTTGGAGATGAACGGAGCACCAAAACCGTCATACTACGCAAAACATCAGTGGGATTAAACAAGACACAAGTTTAATCCGTAATAGCTACACCATTGCGTGAATTGCGTAAAATACTTAGTCGTTCATTTACGTTCAAATATTTCAAGTATTTGGATAAGTGAACACAAAACTTTTATTGTATTAATTTTTAAAGCGATAATTGCTTGTAGCGCGCTACTCAGAGAATACCTGCTCACTTGATACAATGTAGGACCAGTCGGAGGTCAAATTGTGAAACCAAGTCCAGTAAATAATTCCAAAATTCAAAAACGCCATAATCCGGATAAAGGTCTTTCAAAAGCAATTTATCTGATGACAAAGTCTTTGTAAAAGTCTAAATGATATAGTTAAAAGTTTGAACATCATGGAATAGAAAATAAAGAATATTTTATAGCTACGGTTGAAAGAATGAAATCAAAAGGAGTTAGAGATATAACATTTTCAACCCTTTTTCACTCCAAATCCAAGTAATAAAATGTTCAAGTTAACTTTGCTCAATACGTCGTGACCTTGACTTTGAATGAAATAGGTCACATTACTTGACTTGCATCTGTTCGACCAAATCAGAACGAATTATGTTTGATAATGTTTGACTGCAGCATGAAGAAGACTCTGGCTTACATAAAATTGAGGAATTATAAACTTCTTCACTGTCCTAATTATCGTCCTGCCAAGAAAAATAATTACCATTTCAAGAAGTATAATATGCTTTCATTTAAGATAAGTTTGGTCTTAGATTTTTTTGCTTTATTCAAAATCAGCATTTGCCTTAGCAGTAACCATTATAACGCCCTGTCGCACAGTAACATCATTTTATCAGTAATATCTATTATAACTCCTTTTCGGAGAGTAAAAGCTTATCTGTAATAGCGTCGATGTGGGATTCTGAATGTGTAGCAATGTCACGTATAGTCTTCTTTTCATTCATTTCTTCAATCACAATGTCTTTTGCTGCATTTTCGATTCACACCTCTGTATATTATCAGCCGGAGAAATTAGAACTTTCATCCCAATGGGTTTTTTCTGCATTCGCTTTGGTTTTACCGCGAAACGGAACTGTTTTGCAGATGAAAAAGATACGTCATTCAAAGATGACACTCGAATGATTTTGAATCAGTAACATTGTTATATTCCTTAATTAACATTTTTGTTGTGACAAATTTGTAGTAATAAAAGCAAATACGTACCGACTCTAGAAGTGTGTCATTGCTTCTTCTTTCTCATGTATCCTCCTCTCTCTTTGTCTCCTTCTCGAGCGCTAACTTTGTCCTTGTATCTAGTGGAAGTATTCCATCTGGAGCTTCTTAATTCCTTTATCGATAAAAAATTTGCCTTTATAAAGTCTCATTGAGCTATAATTTTGAATACGGTGATTCACGATCTAACCATTATAGTCGCCTAGCTGATTTCTTTAGAAACAAGGTCGCTAACCTACTTCTCACCCTTTCCTGATTCGAACCTGGGACCTTGGGATGATTGGAGTAAAGTTGTAACCAACTGAGTTAATATTCGTCCATGATATCTTCAGCAGAATTACCCTCGGATTGGTTAATACAGACGTAGCATATGAACAGAAAATTGTGTTTTAGACATCTGTCTTTGCACCCAAAAAAGATAGCATATTACACTACATGGTTCACTGTCACTGGTGGATGAACAGTAACAAATCAATAACTGAGTCTGTAGTTAACAACACAATTAACAAAGCGACATGCAACAATGACTTGTTGATGGCTCAATACTCGGACGTGGCCAGGCCAATGATGCAAATTTTTGTGCATTGTGTCTATACGTACAACAAATGTCATTTACTTTTCGTGATTTCTCATTCACAATTGTTGCATCAATCACATCAAATAGTGAAATGTTATTCAATTGCTTTGACACAGCGAAATGATGAAGTTTTATCTTCTTCAAGTATTTGAGATAGACTAAGTCTACGTTTCGAAGTTTATTACAATAATACGGCAATTCGCTATTGCATTTGACCAAAATTCATTTGAAAAGTGTTCACACGATGAGATCCCTTTTGCCACTGGTAATACCTCTGGTGCTGTGATTAACCTAGCCACTGCTAATACCTCTGGTGCTGTGATTAATCTAGCCACTGCTAATACCTCTGATGCTGTGATTAATCTAGCCACTGGTAATACCTCTGGTGCTGTGATTAATCTAGCCACTGGTAATACCTCTGGTGCTGTGATTAACCTACCACTGGTAATACCTCTGGTTCCTTGATTAACCTAGCGACTGGTATCACCTCTGGTGCTGTGATTAACCTAGCCACTGGTAATATCTCTGGCGCTGTGATTAACCTAACTACTGGTAATACCGCTGGTGCTGTGATTAATCTAGCCACTGGTAATTCCTATGGTGTTATTATTAGTTTTTGTGGCAAATCTGAGACAAAATATCTTAAAATGACAAATGTTCCTGCATAAAATCCCTCATTATTCCTAAAATATCCTCTCATACTTGAAACATCCTTATATAACTGACATGTCATCAATCCGCATATACCCAAATCATCCTAATATATCTAAATATATCTGAAATATATCTTCATATACCTTAAGCAACCTCATATAGCTGAAAGTAACCTGTATTTTCAGATGTTAAATGTGCCTTCCAACCTTCCTTAAGTTCATGTTCACAAGTTAACGTCTGTGTATGCACATCGTTTTAGAGATAGAATCTCACACATCGTGGATGCTACTGACTTCTGTTTACAATCGTTTTTGAATAATTTGTGAAAAGTTAGACTGTTGAAAAACTGCTCCCCCTTACGCAAGGATAAGTCCCGAATAGAGCACCTCACAAACGGAGTGATATCCGAACAATCCCACAGGGCTGGTCGAAAGAGGAGGCATGTTTCATGCTCAGAACCGAGCACATTACGCATTCGACAAAATTTAGGACCATTGCTCTAAGCCAAAACAAACACGACTTAAGAACATATTAGATATGCAAAAACAATGTAGAACAAGCACAGTTTGGCAGCACAACCAAAAACTGCAATTGAAAGTATAAGATGGTAGTTATTATGAAATGGAAATTGGATCAAAGTGAAAATTACACTAACATAGGTCATCTATGTACTAAATGGGAACAGGCGGTCTCCCCCCTGGCGCTTCCCCCCAGAGCGGTTTCCCCCCTGGCGGTCTCCCCCCTAGGAGGTCTCCCCCTCCCCCCGTCCTTCTCCCCCCAACGGCAGATTTTTTTAAAACTTGTACATTTTATATCTTTTTCCCTTCTTCCCCCTCAAACTTGCTTTCCTTACTGATGTATGAAGACCAAAGGGATATTGATGTTTCTTTCATCTGTTCAATTAAGTGCTTGATATATTGAAATTTTGACTGAATCAATGAAACGTCGGATCTAGTGTTATGCTCATTGCATGGACGTGACTTTGCCAATCGATATATAATCGCCATGCAATGGATTTCTTACGTGGCATCACGTATAACTTAAAACTGTAAAGTGGCTTTTATTACAGAGACAGTAAAGCTGGTGATCTGTAAAGTAAATTTCGTGATCGCATTTGAAAGATCAGTTTACAGTAAGTGTTTGATTGCAATTTCGTAATTGGATTTTAAAGCAGACTAATTTTCTATGATAACTATTTGAGTAGATGAAAGATGAGGTTGAAAATTTAAAAGGAATGAAATGTACAAGTTTTGCTGATTTAAGTTTTATTGACTAAAAAAATCTGCCATGGGGGAGGGGGGAGGACGGGGGGGGGAGTCAGCCTACGGGGGGAGATCGCCAGGGTGGAGTTGGTACTGTTGAGTCCGCCAGGTGAGACCGCCTAGACCCGTACTAAGTATCATAGGAAACGAATTATCATGGTGGAAATAACAACTGACGATGGACGGACAGACGAACTTACAGACAACACCCTAACCTACAGCCCCTGCCCCAGCGCCTAAAACCGCCGTTTGGAGCTGCCTAAAACCCGGCTGGGAGTAACAAAATTGCCTACACTCGTACACTTGACACATTTGTGTGAGAAAACAAGCGGCGCTACTCACAGTATATGGAAAAAGATGTCTGCGACACGCAGAGTTAGCAAATATCGAACAGTGTTAAAAGACTTTAAAAGCTTAAAAGGCTGTTGCTCTTGTATAAAAAATCAGTTTCCTAGAAACAAAGCACACATACTGGTAGGTAGCAGCTTAAAAGAAAGTAGCTTCTAAAATATGGAGTACGAAGGAATGATAGTAATAAAAATAATCTCAAACAAGAAATGAATATATATGTTTTCTTTCATTCAATTATCTTTGCATTATATACTTTGTGATAGGCAACAAATATATCCCACTGAATTTAGTCGATGTTTGTATACATTTACTCCCGTAAACTTATATTCATTTTACACAGCTTCTAAAGATGAAAACATGCCTGCCAAACTTTTATTAGGATCTTTCTGTCCGGACCATTCAGCAGTTGCCATACGCTGAACCGCTCAGCAGATTTCAAAAGCTAGACTATTTAGCAATTGTAATACGTTATAAGTGTTTATAAGGATGCCAAATTGGACTCAATATGATATAGGTGTAGAAGTGTTTGTTCAAAAATGTTTCCATGGTTGCCAAAGCATTTGCCCATTTTACTATGGATCTATGGCATTTTAGTTCTTTTATTTGTTGTGCATTTTTCCACTTAAAGCACTACGTGGTCTAGTTCAATTGACTAATTATAATTATGTCTGTAATGTTGAAAATAAAATGCACAATTTTATTATACAATAGATTATAATTATAAAATTAATTGCGCCATTTTATTATACGAAGAGAGTAAAATTACAATATACAAGCAATCGTTTCTTTATTCAAACAATCGTAACTGAATAATCGAAATCTTCCTTGATGGTAATTTATGTCAATTCGCAACATATTCACATGGAAAGTAGATTTATTCTGTTTTAGTGGCATGTATAATATATTAATAATAGCCGCATTAACCCATGTGTAGTCCATAGAATGTCTTTTTTCTATTTAGCGTGGCTATATTACTTAAACTGAGTTCAAAAGTGGGCTTTTCTCATTCATCTCCTGTTGTACACGTGCACCCTGTTTAACGCTTATTCTTCCTCCACAGAGTTTTCCAACGAGAATATAAATAGTGAGCAAAGAACACTGCAAATAAAGCAAATAAACAGAAAATGGAAACTGTTTAATAGATGTAATGTTTTTCTTTCGCTATTAAACTCCATGCACACATATACTTCGAAAACTGAGATTTTAAAATGTTAAGTTTTGTTCAGTGTTTTATATTTTTGCATTTTAATCCACCATCTTCAGAGTACATGCCACTGAAATATTTACGGAGATTGTTCAGTTCTCTTACTTAAATACATCAATATCAAGTCACGGAGATATTTAACACACCATAAAACCACTGCATGCTGCTATTACAAATGCTGCCCATTGAAATCCTATAGTATCCATCATGAAACCGCCCAGCAGTGGCCCAGCGAATGAGCTACAAGATTGCATTTTTACATGTCAATTTCTTCATCATTGCATAAAATCAAATTTTTGAACAGAAAGAGAGAGAGAGAGAGAGAGAGAGAGAGAGAGAGAGAGAGAGAGAGAGAGAGAGAGAGAGAGAGAGAGAGAGGGGGGGGGGGCAGTCAGTGAGTGAAAGAGAACGATAGGTATTTAAATTTTACGATTTACACAGCACTTTTACTTGCAGGCCGATACAAAAATAAAAATATCACATTGACCTTACTCTTTCTGGCATTGATTATTCCTTAATATGCACCTGTATTATGTATGCGTATGTCTGTGAAATAGCAATTTTCAGTTTTTAAAATCTTTTACTTTGTCCAATACTGCTGAGATTAATATTGGTAATGCTAATGTTCTTGCTAATCTTGGTAATCAACCATACTGTTTTGTCTAATCTTGTTAATTTGCTTTACTCTCATTGGTATTTCATTGGTTTTGTCTTACCCTAAAGGAAAGAATGTGTTAAAAATCCCAGATATCAGACCAAATGTTTTCAAAGATTCTTCAAAGCCGTTTTCGCTGAAATATAAAATGGTAGAGAATGTTTCGGTCTTAATGTTATGATGTAATAATCCGTATGTGACGATGTTAATGTTATGATCTGTTAGACGTTACTGTAACAATCTGTATGTGACGAACTTAATGTTGTGATCTGTATTTGATGACATTAGTGCAATAATTGGTATGTGACGATGTTAATGTTGTGATATCTATGTGAGGACGTTAGTGTAATAATCTGTACGTGACGACATTAATGCTATGTTTATGAAATGACCTGCACCTGATGACGTTTATATGATGCTCCATATTTAAAGACGTTAATGTAATGATCTACATGCGAGGTTGTAAATGTAATGATCTGTATGTGACGACGTTAATGTAATGATTTGAAAGTGGCGATGCTAATCTAATGACATCTATGTGATGATGTTAATGAAATGATATCTATGCGATGGTATTAATGTAATGAAATGCATGTGATGACGTCAAAATAATGATGTCTATGTGACCATGTCAATGCAAAGATCTTTATTTGACGACATTAATGTAATGATTTGAAAATGACACAGTCAATGAAATGATATCTATGTGGCGATGTTAAAGTAATTATATCTATGTGACGACGCGCCCTTCAAGCTCATGGCCCTTTGCATATTTCCTCCTGAAATCGTTTCGATTTAAATAAAATTATTTATTGTTAAGTATGTTTGATTTTAAAAAGGAATTATGAATTTGAAATTCGACGCGAGTCGCTCATTACTGTTTTTCAACAAAAATGACCATATTCCTTAATATTTGTTACACATTATACTTACATGGCTGCTTGGTTAATTATCTGAAAACTTATGACCATTGTTGCCGTTCCACAGCCAAAACAAAGAAGACTGATTAAGAACAACCAGAGTTTGTCTCTAATAGAACAAGAAGACCAAAAAAGTAGTACAACTATTGACACGTCATAAACTGGTAATGAGCTCATTCATTGGAATGCTATAAATAGTAAATGTTTTAATTTAATTTTACATTTATTTTAAGATTTCTAAGAAAGTTAACAAAATATCTTTTCACCATATTCAACAAAAGAAATATCCGTGCTGTTTTAGTTAAGCAGTGGCCGCAAAATCTTACAGAACATGTTAGATTTAATTATTTAATTATTGTTCAATTGCCTTATTTCATAATGTTACTTAGAACAAAACAGAATTCAAGTGTGTTGTTGACATCAAAATATTTTCAAAATTCTTCAGCGTTTGTGATCTCATTTCGTATATCACAAGAGTGCATCAGTTCAATTCAGTAGCGCAAGACGTGTGACATTTTACAGTATAAATACACTAATTTTTTAAAAAAAATGTACGTCTTGGTATTCATTTTGACATAAATGTGTGTCTGGAATCTATAAATCTCACACACTTTCCAAGACGACTTTTTTATAATTTATGATTTATGGGTTAGAAACAAAAGGAAAACTTGTACTCATGAAATCATTACCTTCATCTATACAGGCAACAAAACCAACTAAGAAATTTAGTTACTAGCGGTTAGAAGCCTAAAACTACTATAAATTTATACACTTACTCTGGTAAGTTTAGAAACGGAGCGGGTCCAAGCAAAATGAAACCAATTGTGTTCACAGTGAATCCAACAAGAAGTAAGCCCTTGGTATGCTCAGGCTAAGAAACAATTAAACCAAAATAAATTGTGACAACTTTGATATGTTTCAATACCACAAAAGGAAAATGGCTCTGTTGAGCAATAAAACAATTTTAAGTTAAAAATAATCGATTAAGTATAAAGTCAGATTTTGTTTTGGTCACGAGAACATGTAACAAGCATATTTTCGGGAGACTATAATTTTTTCCGAAAAAAGGGGAAAAAGTAAAAAAAAATCAACGAGAAAATAATCGAACATTGCGCCCAGCCGTAAAAGCAAATATATTATACGAGTAAAACGAGAAACAATTTTGGCAGAAGACTTCATGACCAGCCTTGCTATCAAAAGTAAACGGACTCGATCTTTGAGACGAACAGTATTTATTGTGTTTCTGTTAAAACTATTGCGTTTGCCGAACCGATAGCAAAACACTGTAACTCCAATGAAGAACCAGATGGGATCAGGTAGAGAAAAAATAAAATAAAGAAAGAAACAGAATATAATGAAGTTTGACCTTTATGTGCAAGTGGGAGAGGCAGAATCCAACTCGTCACAACCTGAGCTAAAGCTAATAAACATTCGCCTCTCATAGCGGGGACTAAGGGGGAGAAGGGAAAATAAAAAGGGAATAATGGGATGAATGCGGTGGCTGAGCAGTAAATCTTTCGCTTTTCATGCGAGAGGCCTTGGGTTCGATGCCAAGCTGAGTTTACTTAACAGACAAATGCTATCACTGTAGAGCTATTTGGTCTCCACACATTAATACTGATAATAAGGAGTGAATTAGGGGCATATTGCAATATTTAACATTTTTGCCAATAAAAACGTAATCAGACTGGATTTGTCGAAATTTTTTGCGTTTTCTTAAATAAAATTGCGGTTTCTTCAAGTTTTTGCCAAATCGCAAAACAAGTTGTATGAAGGATTGTTCTGTGAACATTAAAGCCCATTTTAAAGGAATCAGACCACAACTGCAGGAAGAGTAATATTTTGCAAAAAAATGTGTGCACACACATAACAGACGACGGATACTCAACAAGTGATGAGTAAAACCGAACGACGATAATCGGCTGGTCTGAAAATATAAAACTTGCTTACTAATTTATCACCCAAACAGCCACACAAGGGTGCAAACAAGGAATAAGCCCCTGGTCCTACCAGAAATATCATCCCAACTATTACTGGAGAGAAATTATACTGAAAGAAACAATAATAAAACTACAAAACAATTAAAATTGTTTTCTGTTGTTGTTTACATATATTGCATTCAGTATTTTACTTTTCGCATTTAAAAATGTTATGACTGTGTTTTTATTAAGGAAAGGTCAATTTTAAATACATGGAGTGAACATGGGAAAGTTGCGAGAGACGGAACTTGTAAATCAGTAAGCAAAAACATTACTATGTAATAATCTAATTAACATAGAAGTCAGCACATAAAACACAATGCAAAAAATACAAAACTTTGTAAAATACAAATCGCGTCAAACACTAACTTTTGTTTTGACCCAGAATTCTTTGCACTCAATACAGTTTCATTTTAATTTGGTCCTTTCACGATAGTTAAATAGAAACAAGTATTTAGACGCCTAGCTAATGCGCTTAGGATTTATAATACTCATTCTGAATGATATCTAACACTCACAACATCGCCAAGGTGAAGAGCCAAAGACACATTGATAAAACTCATACATAGAGCACTGCTCGTCACAAAGCCTGCTGCCAGCATCACAAGAGGTATTCTTAACAACGACAGCATTGAGGAGTTTTGGGATTCATCCTCAACTGAAAACATTTACCACAGAACTGTGACATGCAACCTCATATTGTTAGAATTTTTATTCTACAGTAGGATTAGTATCATTCTGGCGTAATAAAACTTAGAAGTAAAACCAAAGACTTTACAGAATTTACTAATTTACAAAAAATAGCCTATGTACTGTAAGAATATGTATCAAAAGCGACAGACGTTGACTAAGAAGCAACAAGAAAGCTTACACGGCTGACTAGGGAGAGTAAATGCCGTAAGCAATCCTGTACCTAGTAACAGACCACCCGTCGACCAGAAAGGCGTGCCGAAGCCTCCGTACTAATTTTAAAACAAATATCACATTTTTATACATTTTATATTTATTTATAAAATTATTTTATTACATGATGCAGTACATTTACATCGAAATTTTTAATGATTAATTGATTAATATATTTGCTTGAAAATGTTTGGAGTTGTGTGTTTGTTGAATGTCTGGGATGTTCAATGAATGTACGTTTTATATTATATTTTTACTAAAACCAACAAATTACTTTTTCTGGTTTACCTTGTATAAAAGGCCACCTACGGGAGGTCCAGTCATTAGGCCTAGTCCGGTAAATAATTCTAAAGTTCCCTGCAAGGCATGACAAAGCCACAAGCAATTTGTGCTTTTTTCTTGTTTTATTATTTTGACAAATATGACCTTCGAACTAAGTGAAATCAAAATAGCATGCTGTCTTATAGGTGATCCATAAACCAAGTATCCTAGGAAACAGAAATCGGGGTGACCGCAACAACCAGCGATAGGCAGAATTCCAGAAATAAAATATCCTCGTCTCTAGTCCGACCCCGAGGTTTCAGGTCGGCATTATGAATAGTAGCCATGGATACTTACAATCATAGCAGCAGCTTTGCTAGGAAATGTGTGAGCGATAATAGCAAAGCTTGCAGTGATCAGCGCAGCTATGCCTGCACCTTCCACAGTGCGAATAAGTAGCGCCAACACGAAAAAAGTATTGCCTGCCGGAACCATGCCTAAAAATCTAAACAACGGTTAACAAGATCTCAACAAGATCTTGACAAGATAATGCCTAAATCTTTTATTTAGGCATTATCGAGCCCGAATTTCCTTTAAAATATGCATTATCGGGACCGCAAAATTATCGGAACCGGTCTCGATAATTTTGACTTCGGTGCTACATGTAATATATTTGTTGAAAACACAAAATGTTGCTGTTGTTGTACAGAGTTAATATCGGCATATCATTTGCACTCGAATATTTTGCAACCGTTTTGTTATTTTGATAGATCTTTAGGTTTAATATTTTTTTTCTCTTGTATATACCATATATTGTGTAAAATAGGCATTATCGAGACCGCCTTGAAAATATGGCTTTATAACTAATACTATGTATTAAAAGACTATTTTTTTGCGTGATTTTATATCTTAAGCATCGACTTTCAATCAAAATTACCCATAAATTCAAATATATTCATAAGAAAATTAAAAACATAGCCAAATATATGTGGTCCCGCTAATACCATATATATAACATATGCTCTGTCTCTCTCTCTCTCTCATATATGTATATATGTATATTGTATGTGTGTGTGTGTGTGTGCTGAAAATTTTAGCGGATCTAACAGATGCGCTGATTTTGGGCCGAGAAAATAATTCTACAGATCCGCTGAAATGATTGACGAATCTAAAGTACTATTGATATTGAGTAGTATGGTGGAAATATATGGTATTAATGTGTAAACGGTGCTGTTATTACTAATGCGATAAGACGTTATTTTGCAACCGCTTTATTAATACAAACACACAGCCACACTATTAATACAAATGCGTAATTTATGATCTGTTCTACATTAAAACTTATGATGTTTGGCGTTACAGTGCCCAACAAGAAAGGTTTTAAAGACTTATAAGTCAATGCTCCAAGTACTAACTTCTACCTGTGATTATTACTTAAAAGAAAAATTCACTCATGCAATCAATAACTCTTAGGAAACCCTTTCATCGATAACGGAACTCCAATTGCAATTAAGGAATCTGATCATAGAAGCACTAGTACTTGTGATCATGACTTAAAAGCGAAATTTACTCTTATAATCAGCAAATCTGAAACAACTCATTCATCAATAATGAAGCTCAAACTGCAATTGAGGAGGGTTACATCTTGTTTGTACACGCTAGGCTAGAGTGACATTTCGAGTTCTTCTCGAGTTCGAGCTTCAAAGTAACTCACCAATCTCTCACGTTCTCATCACAATCGCTGTAAAGCTGAATTATTAATTGTTAATTTGATAAAAAGTTGAGTTATGAGTGCCATTATATAGTGAATTGACAAACGACCGGAGTACAAACGTTGTATTATTGGACATTTCTGGAGTCTTGACATACACTCCAGAGCACCCGAAGCAGATCGAATTAAGTGTATTTATGTTCATTGCATTGTTAAATTGCAATTACCTTTCAGCAAATAACACTGCGATAGAATCATAATATGCACTACTGCTTTTTTATAAGAAGATCACAAGTTATGAAGCTTGCAATTAAAGTTCTATGATCTACGATCATGGAAAGTAACACTAGTATTGCGCAATCAATGTGCTTCAAATAGCATTTCAATTAAAACAATAACTTTTATTATGGGCTATGATAATACTCAATATTAACAGTACTTTAGCTTCGCCATTCATTACAGCGGATCTGTCGAATTTTCTCGGCCCGAAATCAGCGGATCTACAGATTCCCTGATTCTACAGATCCGCTGTAACATATATATATATATATATATATATATATGTGTGTGTGTGTGTGTGTGTGTGTGTGTGTGTGTGTGTGTGTGTGTGTGTGTGTGTGTGTGTGTGTGTGTGTGTGTGTGTGTGTGTGTGTGTGTGTGTGTGTGTGTGTGTGTGTGTGTGTGTGTGTGTGTGTGTGTGTGTGTGTGTGTGTGTGTGTGTGTGTGTGTGTGTGTGTGTGTGTGTGTGTGTGTGTGTGTGTGTGTGTGTGTGTGTGTGTGTGTGTGTGTGTGTGTGTGTGTGTGTGTGTGTGTGTGTGTGTGTGTGTGTGTGTGTGTGTGTGTGTGTGTGTGTGTGTGTGTGTGTGTGTGTGTGTGTGTGTGTGTGTGTGTGTGTGTGTGTGTGTGTGTGTGTGTGTGTGTGTGTGTGTGTGTGTGTGTGTGTGTGTGTGTGTGTGTGTGTGTGTGTGTGTGTGTGTGTGTGTGTGTGTGTGTGTGTGTGTGTGTGTGTGTGTGTGTGTGTGTGTGTGTGTGTGTGTGTGTGTGTGTGTGTGTGTGTGTGTGTGTGTGTGTGTGTGTGTGTGTGTGTGTGTGTGTGTGTGTGTGTGTGTGTGTGTGTGTGTGTGTGTGTGTGTGTGTGTGTGTGTGTGTGTGTGTGTGTGTGTGTGTGTGTGTGTGTGTGTGTGTGTGTGTGTGTGTGTGTGTGTGTGTGTGTGTGTGTGTGTGTGTGTGTGTGTGTGTGTGTGTGTGTGTGTGTGTGTGTGTGTGTGTGTGTGTGTGTGTGTGTGTGTGTGTGTGTGTGTGTGTGTGTGTGTGTGTTACAGGCAATTTGTGTATTCAGGCAATTCATGAATTGCCTGAAATTTTCAGGCAATTCGTGAACTGCCTGTAGTGGTCAGGCCATTCGTGAATTGGCTAAAATTTTCAGGCAGTTCGTGAAATGCCTGAAATTAGGGACCAGTCAGTTCACGAATTGCCTGTATTATAAGATATGTTGAACAAGTTTTGATGTTTCTTCTATCTATTGCTACATTTCATAGGCAGTAATAAAGCAATAGTTGCATGAACAAGAATTAAGCGTTCATATTTACATCATTCGACATCAGAAACTCCGTTGATAATTGTTTTTTATCATTAATTGCATTCATCTGCTGGTTATTTGAACTAAAACATCTCATTTCGTTACCACTCAGTTTCATTATAAAAGAGCACTCCGTTGCTTGTTAATTGCAACTGTAACAAGTAATTAGCGTTTATCTCTACATCAACAGTAAATCAAAGAATAAGTTTGCATGCCTTTTACCACGCACACAGTTGCATAAAAGCACTGGCTTCCGATGCCCGTTTATTGCAACTGTATCAAGTAAAAGGCATAATACCATACTTAAATAGCGGTTACATCAATTTATAATTGCAAATCTAAACCGTAAACTCCACAACATATATTATTGTATTTCATTATAGAAGTTAATTTGGAATTAATTAAATCCCTCCATTTTCGTGCAATTCACCTCGTTGGAAATAACAGACCCCGTTAAATCTTTAATTTTAAATTCATCACAAGAAATTACATTGCAATTTTTAGACCTGCTTTCAAATAACGACGGTATTTGCTTGTTGTTACTTTTATAGTATAACACCTAAACCTCAGAGTAACTTGGAAGGAAAGTGATAGGCCACTTAATTGATTCCCTATTCCGGTGAGAAACATTATTGGCCATTGACCTATTCCGGAAATTGGAGCCCATAGGAAAATGTTTTACTCTGGCTATAATTGCAATTATGAAACATGGTCAGGTAAGACATCTATACTATATTTCCCCAAGTACATACCTTAATTGCAATTACTTCGATTGTAAAGAAAGAAATTAACAAATATGACTCTGTTAAAAAGTTAGTATTTTGATACACAAATTGCCTGGAACGTCTTTAGGCAATTTGTGAAAGAGGAACCCTTAAATTTCAGGCAATTCACGAACTGCCTGAAAATTTTAGCCAATTCTCGAATTGCCTGACCCCTACAGGCAGTTCACGAATTGTCTAAATATTTCAGACAATTCACGAATTGCCTGAATACACAAATTGCCTGTAACAAAAGTGGAATTAGAGCACGGCTAGGCAATCGATCTGAATACTCACCCAAGCAGCACTGTACATGAACCAGACACTATAATGCCTGCGATGTACGTGAACTTCGCTCCTAATTTTGTTAGCTTAAATGAGTGACAAATAAAACATTAGCTTATTTTTATAACTGTGTATTGTAAATCAATGATGTGTTTAAATAACCGTTATAAAAGCGTGAAAAATAAACAGGATTTTAAAAAAATACGATGCATTATCATTTAACAGTGAACCGATACTTAAACATTAAGTTGTCAAGCGTTAGTATTTGGACGTGAGATGACTATGATATAGATAGCACTAGAATTAAGTACAAAGGTGCCATAGATGGGTGTTGAGAAGATGACGACCAGATCGTATGCAGAAAACACAACTCCTATCTTTGTAGTTGACAACCCTTTCCGCGCCGCCTGCGCATAGAAAAAGATGATAATAATAATCTTACTTTTTTCTTGAAAAGGAAGACATGTACGTCACATCAATCACTCACACATTTACACCAAAAACCTTTCAGCAGCCTTTCGCAGACACACAGTTTATATATCGCTAGGTGTCGCAGCACCCACACAATAATGCAATCATGTTAACAGGTGTCTAAAAATTCACTCGCATCTATGATGTAGTAAACATTTTTGGAAGAAAAAAAGACATAGAATAGAAGAAGTGCAGAAGTGTCACAGGGTTTTTTTGAAACGTTCATATGGTTTGACTAGGTAGGTATACATTAACGAGATAAGAAAAGAAAACAAGGTCTGTTTTTTCAATTGTCCTTGGTGGACCAAGATCCCCATTTCCTATGGTATTTGTCATTGTCTAAGGTAATCTTATCTATTTTCATGTACATGTTAACTTCAAGCATGAAGGTCGAATGATTAAAGGCTAAATTGCGGAATCGGGTATCCCATATTCGATATTTTAAAATAAGAAAATCAGGTTTTTAGCGTTGCTACAAGATCCTAACAGAAACTCAGTTGCGTGAAAGCCTTTACGACCACGAAGTTGCCATGCTTTTTGTATTGTTGCCACTGTTTTAGGACGATTTATGAACAGGTGGAAATCTTCTGCTACATTACATTCAGTGCAAGTTTTTTTCTAATTTAACTCCCCATTTTTCCAGATTTGTGTTGTTGGCTACTATGTCGTTCAATATCTTGAACTGCAAGGAAAGTAGTTTGTTATCGCAACATGAATCTCTTGACATTTTGATACTTTTGTTTACTAGGGTAAGATCTACCCCCTTGTTCTTCCACGTTTTAAAGCTAGTCGGCGTTGACTTATTTGTTTCACTTGTTCTTTATAAAAATCCCTTGACTTACAATTTGTTACATTTAAAGGCTGACCACTTCAAGTTAAAAATATATAACTTCCTAAACTATAGGTCTGATTGGGTAAAATTTGTTGTTTAATTGCTGGTTGAATGCCAGTTAATGTTAGATAATTAACTTTGATGTTATATTTCCTCATTAGTTCATCACATGTCAGCCATCTATTATTTTTATTCATTACATATTGTATAAACAATTTCGTTTTGGAACCAGTTCTTAAAGAAAATGGGTTCATTATCTATAAATATATCTTGATTGTTCCAGAGTAATTACTTAGACATTATCGAGGTTGGAAATATTTTTAAAGGCTTGTAAAATATCTTGATGAAAGGGAGGCATATAAAGGAGTTTTTACGTAAAAGTTGAAATGCATTAACAGACTTAGGCCACCAACCTTATCTAAGTAATAATTTACTACTTTTCACCACTTTTTTCATTGCATTAATTATGGTAACAGAGCAAGTTTGAGAGCCATATTCTGTGATTGGATGTCAATTGCTTTTAGTCCACCCTCACCATAGTTCCTTATTATAGTAGCATGTTAAACTTTTGGTGTAGAATAACCCCATAAAATAATGAAGTTTCTTTTTGTGCTTGTTTTATGTAGCCTGCGTTACATCTGGCGTTAGAAAGGGAGTAAATTAAATTAGATATTCCAAGTGACTTAGTTATTGGAATATTTCCTAACATTTTTCATGATCACAATTATAATCATAATTATTATTATAATCATAATCAGGATCACAATCATAATCATAATAGTGACTATAATCATAACCATGATATTAATCATAATCATCATCAATTATCGTAGTTATGATCATAATCATAATCGTTATCATAACTATAGGCTTAATCAAACATAGAGGTACCGTCTTTTCACCTTGCATGTTTAAAGCGGTTTAAATATTAAAAAATTGTAATAAAGATTCGGGCATAAAATGAAAATGTATTACTTGCTTCATCGCCAAACAATTCGTTATTATTTTCTCATAATAATCAATACGAGTAATAAATCAATTAAGGATACATTTTTATACCTCCTGAGGAAAGAATGGTCCGGGCAGAGAGAAGAAAGCACCGCAGCATAAATTCACAAAGCAGAAGGTCAAAACTGACAGCAATTTCTCCTTTGTCATGATACGCATCAAAAACCTGTCTTTGTCTTTGTCGCAACTCGTATACAGTGCTTGAAAAAAGTAAACATAATGCACTAGCTATATTGTCAGATTGATCTGTCAGTTGCAACGCACTGTTGTGCTACGCATCTGGCTTATTTTCCAATGGAAAAGTATATAATTATTTACACAGTTAAATTATCTTGTCTTGGCAATTTATGCGGTTGTAATCGATGCAGACAAATGTGTTAAAATATATAAAGAAATTAGCTACTGAAATATTTCTGTGGACCAAGTCGTTCATTTTACTTGCAAGCCTTTTGTTTCCCTCGACATCACTCCTTGGAGACAGCAGGCAATCATGACGCTGATCGTCCGCGCGCGTCTCTGTGTTGTCTGCACGCATCACTGTGTCGTATGAATGCACCTCTGTCTCGTCTGCACCCATCGCTGTGTTGCCTGCACGCGTTTTTCTGTCGTCTGCACAATATATTCATGCGTTATCGATGAAGTACACTACACATTGGTGTGTTGTCGATGGGGTACAGAAGTTCCTGCACTGCTTCTGGTTTCAAAAGCCAAAAACCAAGTCATCAGCGGAATAAACCGCGACGCATTAAACCCCAGGAACAGCAACCATTTAGCGACTTCCGATCCGAAATCTGAACTATTTGTGTTATTTATTCTACGTGTTTGTCGTGCAAGCCGCTCAAGAAGAATGAAGGCCATCTGTATTCAGAACATTAAACTAAAGTGCAAAAATTGACAACGTTCAAAAACTGAAAACTAAAACAAAGAGAACTGGAAAACCCGGCTCTAGTCTTTATCAGTAAAAGAGTCGAGGATGTTAAAAAGTTATAAGAATATAAATTCATCAGAGGAAAATTAGGTGTGCGCTTTGTAAAGACTTTAAGAAGACACGGCTTGAATTGTATGGTCGTGAGAGAAACATACAATAGTCACCACCTTTCGCAGATATTTAAAGTTCGGTAAGATCATTGATAGCACTATATTTTTCAATCCGATGTTTACAGGCACCTTCCATGGAGTATCTTCGATTACAGACACTCCTTTACATATTGTATTTGCAACCGTAACAGAGAGTTCACCACATTAATCAAGCTATGATGAATACATGTTTAAACAAACCATACAACCACCAAGCACAACAAGTCAACACATGGTCACAGACAGCTTTTATTTATGCTTCTAGTGAACAGCGAACGCTTACAGGTTGATTGCTAACACGTGTTTAGACCAAACCATTCAATTTCCATTCACCTAGCTTGCTCAGCAACAAAAAGTCAGCTGGTAATGTTTCTTTGCGATCTTGTAGTTCGGATAGTCATAATTTATGACAACACATGAAAACGTCCCCTGCTAGTAAGTGTCATTTCAATGAGTGACAACAACAGTTCTGGACCTGAGAGCGTTTCAGGATGAAGGAAACAAGCTGTATTTCACGTTCATAATACCAACAAGTGTCAGCCATTCAATAAAAGCCATAACATTTACCTTTGAGAAAGAGATTCCATCAAATGTATCCTCTTCCTGTTGGTTCGTCATATATTTACATGAATGTATACGCTCGATTTATAAACATGTATCCTAAATTAGCATTATTTACCGGTGTGAAAACATTTGTAAACGTACAATTACGACGGCGCACACATGACCGTTTTCAGTGCGTGTAGTTTATACCATATTTGAAACAGAATACAACATAAATCTCGGGAGGGGGGAGGCATAAATTATCCAATCCAATTATCCAAACATTGATCAAACGTCAACACCATTAATAAGTGAACAGTGTTTCCCACTGTACACTTCCAAATTCAAGAACGTTATTATGCGCTCTTACCCTCCTTTATCCTTTGACCTGTTACAGACCTGCTTGTGTGCTTATTACATCCACGTTTTACAGCATAATTGTGTAATATTTACGAGAGTCATTTTTTACTCGTATGCGACTGGTATGGAATGGCACCCTAAGGACTTTTGAGCTGAAGTATATGGCGTTTGACACGTAAAATAACAACATTTCTTTCTGCTGCCTGTCCGCAGTGTTATCCGTAACCTTCTGGTGTGATACCCCGTCTGATGCCCATTTTAATACTTCGCTCCTTCTTTATATTATCAAATATTTTCGGGAAAATGAACAGCATCAGACAGCAAATAATAATGAAAACTGTATCTTTGAGAAGTAAAACTGAATTGCTTTTACCTTCAAAGTGATGATAAAACCTTTGTCAAAATGACGAGAAAAGTTTGAAATATTATAAGTGCATTATCAAGTGTAATCCATATTTTTCCAATGGCAACAGAACAGGTTGTGATTGTAGAAAACATAACTGCTATGACTCACTTCCGCTTTAGCTCTCCAAATTACTGATTCTATGTAATAGCTGGTAACGTATATTAAGTTTTGTTAGTGTAAAAATCCTTCAAATTCTAAATCTTTTATAGTTGCTAAATCTTTTTCAGTTTTCTACAATATGCTAGAAGAACAACTATTTAGTTAAATGTTTGACTACTTTTGTTATGTTTTGTACACAACCCGTTAGTAGCTAAAACTGTATACATTATTAAAACTAAGCATAAATGAACTTGTAAACAAATAGGTATACCTAATGTGTTCCTGTATTCCCTTTATACCTTATCCGCAAGATACAAACACGAACTTAATGCCTTCTTTGAAAATATCGTTGTGACCTGTATTCTGTTGCATAACCTGTGTGGTGAGGTTTATATAATGCCGCACGTGCCTAGACTTGTTGCTAGATTTTTGCCGGTGGGCTTTTTAACACTTGACAAGTCTTTGTCCTGGTCAAGGCTTATAAATTTGTGCGGGCAGCCGTTGGGTTATTTTTAGCACTTGACAAGTCTTTGACTTGGTCAAGGCTTATATGAATTTGTGCGAGCAGCCGTTAGCTATTTTTTCTCTTGACAGTTAAAATTCATTTTCATGTCTCAGCGTCTACTCTGACACTATAGGCACTAGGACCACAAAACTTTGTGCTTGTGTAGAACTTGATCTGAGGGTGTGCATCCCGACTTTTTTCGTCTACGATTTCATTTTTATCTTGCATAGAGAAAAAGTGCTAGTCCATTCAATCAAAAAAAGCCGTTGAGCCAACATAACCATGCAGATGAACCTTATGAGTCGCATACGTACTGCGACATAAGCTCTCTACTTAGTTGTATGGGACTTGTAGCAAGCTTTATGTTATTTTTAACTTTTAATGTTTGTCAAGTGTTGAGGATTTCGCTTGCGAAATGCTGTTCTAGTTATTACCAAATATATAAATGTACGGAAGACTGCATTACTGATTTAGTTTGCTTTAAGCAACTATTTGTGTACCTCATGCCGTTGGCGTCATTGTACATTTAACCTTATGTATCAAACAAACTACTGCCTGAGTTTTTCTGACAGCATCCGAAATGGCGTATATTCTAACAGTTCCCGATATTGCAAATATTCTAACAGTGTTGGTATCACATATGTTCTGACGGTATCCGGTATCCCGTATATTCTTACAGTATCAGGTACCGCGTATATTCTGACAGCTCCGGTATCGCATTGATTCTGACAGTACTAGTTTCGCGTATATTCTGACAGTATCCATTATTGCGTATATTTTGACAGTTCCGGTATCGCGTAATGTGCTGTAAGGTGTCTTTCATATGTTCTCTTAGTTCACACTCTAAACACTTAGTCCATGTCCAATTACTAAAGTTGTGATTAAGAAACAACGAAATAGCTTTACATGCCCGTTCCATTATGTGTATTATACGTACTATTATTCATGGTGAGAATGTTATCACATAAATTGTGTAAGTGGAGTTGGAAATCCTTGCAGTGCAGTTAGTTTTGTTCATTTACGTACAATAAATTCGTTTAGCGGCGATTCATTATTTGACAAGTGACAGCAATGTTACAGGCAAGCACAAGGATATAAACCGACCCCAGACTCCTCCTCGCAAATGTTTTATGGGTATCTGACAGCAAGTTGCAGCTATGAAACATTATTTAACAACTAAGAACAATTTTTCGAGCACACAGAATGATTTAAGCTGATAAACCCTCCTCGCACATGTTTTATGGGAAGCTGAGGGTGCGCTGGAGAGACAAAAGCAATGTTGAAGTTAATGACGCTATTTCTATATATATATATATATATATATATATATATATATATATATATATATATATATATATATATATATATATATATATATATATATATATATATATATTTGTTTACTTCTGTGAGCTATCGAACGACTTGGAAGGTATTGTTCCTGTTTACTTCTGATTATGCAAGCTATCCGTGCACAACATGCCATGGTAAACTTTACATTGAAGTCAGTCTTGCGCTAGTGCCAGTAGAGAACGAAATTTTCAGAGTTTATCAAATAATAAATGTTTATGCAAGAAATGACGCTTCATTGCTAATCTTTTGTATTCTTTCGTCATTGCCACAACAAGTTCTCTATATTTTCTGCAAAAATGACCAGCTTTTCAACTCGTTTTATATATATATATATATATATATATATATATATATATATATATGTATATATATATATATATATATATATATATATATATATATATATATATATATATATATATATTTATATATATATATATATATATATATATATATATATTTATATATATATATATATATATATATATATATATTTATATATATATATATATGTACTTTCGAATCATACCTTAAGAAAAGGGCAGCTAAGCTATCAATCACAATTAGGATCAATGTCATGATGGTATCTAACATATCATTTGTGGCTTCTATTGTTACTTTAAGGCAAATAAATAAGTTGCTTCTTTTCCCTTTTTGTTTATTTTTGTGTGATGGCATCGGCAATACATTGGGGCATTCTTTCACCTCATCATACCAATAAGCAAAGCGCTTTATAAGTGACATGAATACATAACACTTTATTTATTCCAGTATGTTTGCTGATGTACGTATTAACCTAAGGCGAGACGTTTATTTCATTCTAATAAGGTGTGAATTCGCATTACTTTTACAAACAATTCATCTAGAAATCGATTAATCAACACAAAATAAATGCTTTTACAATTCATCGCTGCCTTCATTATTCTTCTCCAGTTCAACATTTTCAACAAGTGAAACACAATAATATGTGTGCTAGAAACAGTTTATTTCCTTTTCTTTAAATGGAAAATTTTGGCATTCTTTGTACAACAAATAACACAAGATTTTTCACCTACCTAATCAATTATATTTAAGTTATTATTTTTTTTTAATTTATTAAAGTAATTTTTAAATGCTTTCCTAACTACGTAGTTTGCGTGCTTATCCTCTACATAATTCTTGGATTTTGGCATTTTATACTTCAAACTGGACATTAATCTATTCAAAGTTCTATAAGTAGAAATATTGAACATTTTTTTCTGCCTTAAAATTAAATGTATTACAAATATATTTTATGTATTACAAATTTTCCATTTGCTCACTGCTTTTGTTGCTGGTTTATAACAAAAGTAATTTTTGCTCAAATGATGCGCACCATTATTTTCACGTTTTGAAGCAAACTGAAGATTTTAATTGTGTTATAGAGTGTAGAATGTCAACAACCAGCAAATGATCATGTTTAGATACTTTTTGTTGGAACACAAATTACGTGCGTTCCGTAATTACCTCAAATTGCCTCAAATAATTCCACAAAAATTGACAACCCCACAAAACAAAATGATTAAAGAGTACAGTTTTCTTCCTTTAAGATCGAAATTATCAAGAACAAATACGTTTAATTGCTGTGATAGTTAAAGGCAATGCGTTAAACTATTTCTATTATTTGTAAGTTATTTGAGACAAATGATGCCGTAACCAGGTGTAGTTAAGCTAATCAAGGAATTAATTATTCAATTAAGAATGAATAAAATTACACGTGTTTCTGCGTGTAATTCCTTATTATCCAATGTTTTGATGAACTTTTACTTCACAATGCCTTTTCTACATGATGTGTCATTTTCATTCCGCACTAATAATCTTTCTTGCGTACTGTTGATACATAAGCTACATATAGTTCACCTTTAAAAGTGCACATGAACCAACACACAGCAGGGTGCACTGAGAGGCAATGTGACACCTTTCTTTTGTGTGATGCAGCTCATAGTATAGTCAACTAAGAATGGCAGTGGGCGTTTTATAGTCATAGCTTATGTACCGCCTATAAAGAAAAACACACCTGACAATTGCCAAAAACATGGTACATGTTTCAGTCTGACATATACTGTCCAAGTCACACTTACGAGTACAAAATACTGGAAAGAAAAAAAGACACTCAGCTTTCTGCATCTGAAAATGTTGTTTGAACTGTGTTTTAAAATAAAAACTATTGAGGATATCACACGAAATATACAGTATCTAATCTAATGTGCTGTTAGCAAAAGGAGGCAAGAGGTGAGAGGACTCCGTGCTCTTCAATATGAACACTAAAACAATATTTGAATGCTGTTTTTATTAATAATTTGTTTCATTTATAATTTAAGAGGTTAGACGGTTTAATATTTACAAAGGTAAATCTGGTAGAAAATAAAATTTTCTTTCTTATCCAATTTTTGATAATTCCGTGGCCGGTGATAATTTTTTTCCAGACTCGACCGGAGTCAAACGTTTTGTTTCTTTGTTTGCTTTTTAGCACTGGCAAAAATTCATGTTTCTTTCACTTTTGCATTATGGGGCTTAATGGCTCAATAAAACAGTTAATTTAAATAACACCTATACCAGCAATCAATAAGAGAAACTTTAGAGCACTAAGAATACAAGCGCAAAATGTACGATGAATTTCTACCCTGCAGGCCCTTTTCATTATTCTCCCTTAAGGTAAAACCTTTATTCTTTAAAATATTGAAGAAACGGTCTGCCGATTTTTTAGCCCGGCCGGACCACTTCTGTTTTTGTCACTTTAGTTACCTGGCCAGGAAGAAAAGTTAGTTTTCCTCCCCGAGTTACTGTATTAACTAAGCCTATTTAAATGTAAGCTATTTATATAATGTACATATTTGCTAAATATTACAGCGATATTTGGTAATTATGGGAAATAACCCTGATCTTGAAAACAGCGAACATTCGGTTGAAGTGACGTCAAGCAAATCCTTCATCATAACGGAGAATGTTATTGAAGTTGAGGAAAGCAAGGACAAATTAAGTAAAGGCCTGAATTCCATCATCATCATTTAATTCTTACACTGTGAACTCTCGTTAACACTAAATTATTAATGTTATAACAAATAACAGTTACCAAGAACTTGTGATTAATTATAAACAGTTAGATAATTGCCGCTTATGACTTTTTTGTAATTTCTAGTATATACAAGAATATAATATAAACAAAAGACAGATTGGAAAAAATTGCAATTAACCAACAGCATTGTTAAATAATTTTAATTAATGTAAGTAAGTAAATAACTGTGTTTATTTTGCAACACAGAAAATGAGACAAAAGAAGAGCAAAACGCAGACGAGCCTCTCAGACGTTTCATTACAAAAGACAAGATTTTGTCGGTTTTGACCTTCTGCTTTGCAAATTTCTGCACCGGAGCTTTCTACTCACTTCCTGGGCCATTTTTTCCTCAGGAGGTAAAGTACAAACTTATCGCTGTTTGAGACTTTCATGTGTTTTTTTGTATATGGTGATTAATTTAAAGATACTTTACTCTTAAAAGTCTATAAATAGTTTTGTTAATCGTTTTCTGTGGTGAATAATTTTGCTTGCATTCTTGTATAAAGGCAACATTAAAAGGATTATCCACTACACGGATAGGAGTTGTGTTTTCTGCCTATGAACTAGTCGTCATTCTCTCAACACCTCTGTATGGCAATTTTGTAAGTATAGTTAAAGCCCTTGTGTTTTTGTGTTTCCGTAGATCGTGTCAAAAACGCGAATAGCTACAAATTCAAAATTCTTTATGGCTCCATTCTATATCCATACTAGCGCTGTGAGAAATTTTGACAAGAAGAATCTTTAAATGCCGCGATTTATCGATTATAATTTTACACCACACATCAACGATAACGAAGCAACAGTAGCCTCAGCTGAAGGAGCAGTAAACAGTGTGTGCTCACGTAAGCAGCCAATGTTTGATTTCTGTGGCGTTATCTATGGTATCAATACGGTATTATATTTTGTCACCGAGTTTTAACTTCCTCTCTCTCCCCCTCCTTTTTCTCGGTTTGCAATGTTTAAATGCATTCACTGGCAGATTTTTCTTTAGAAAAAAGAAATCAGTGAAGTTTTCGAATTGCCAAACTTGATGAACTTTCAACTTATCTTTATTTTCCCGTATATTTTTTCGCTAATAAATCGCTTTTATAGCAACGTTGTTTCTGAATTAAGTAGTTTTTTTTGTAATGGATTCTATGTTCTTCGCGCTCCTTAGCCGCACATCTCTATCGCTTTGAAAACTAAGAGTATACCCCCCTAATTTAGTTAACCGCAGTGACTTATCACCTTGGAGAAGCTATGTACAGCTGTACTTTTTCCTGACCTTATATAAAGTTGATTATCATTAAAAAAGAAATTTAAACTTTTTACTCAATTAGCTGACAACATTGGGTGCCAAATTTACGTATAACACTGGATTACTGGTAGCTGGATCATGCTCACTGTTATTTGGGTAACTATTATTGTTCATTATTTAGTATATATCCAACAAAATAAGGTAATGTAAATCACAATAAAAGTCAATTCAATAATTCCATTCACAAAAGGTTTCTTAATTAACAATAGGACTATAAACTACAATCACGTGATTGTATTAAAATTGAGACATTTAAATTTATATTTCTATTGACGTTGAATAACAATTGTATTAGTATAAAAATTTAAGACAGTTTAATATTATAACTTTATCTCATAGTTACACTTGTAGTGTAATTTTAGTATTTAATAATAATTTGAGCCTTTTTAGCTTTTTAGACATGGTCCCGCCTGGCAATACATTCTTTGTGTTAGCGCTACTCATTCGTACTGTGGAAGGCTTAGGAATAGCTGCACTGATCACTGCAAGCTTTGCTATTATCGCTCACACTTTTCCTACTAAGGCCACATCTATGATTGTAAGTATTAGAAGATTATATCAATTCTATTCTATTCTTAAACAAATTTGAAACGAGTTATTTAGAAACCGGTAACCAAAAATAAGATGGAAATTAAATGAAAAGATTGTTACGATAGTCAAATAATTTTGGTGTACTTAAACTAGCAATTGTATTTCATTACATATAAATAATTAAATGTGCATTTTAATTCCATCATAAGTTACGTGTTAATAAACAGTTAATCGTCCGATTTGTTTGTTTAAAACATATACAAATTTACATTTATGTTCAAGCTGTATTGCGAATGTTACAAGAACTAATTTAGAACATTTCTCGACCCAGTTAATTACTGACTGAGTCAATTCCCCACTTTTGGATGAAAGATGACAAAAAACAAACAAAATTGTACTTGAATAAAAATCCATACAAATCTGTATCTTCCAAGAGTAACATTTCTATGCTATCTCACTGTTCTATTATAAGCCACACATGAACATTGTGCGATATTCCATGCAGGTAAAACGAGATGTGTCGGTTTGGAAAATCCTGTACGAAACTGGCAATGTGCCGCGCAATTTTACGGCGAGGGCCATGTGGCCTTCTATGATCTCGGCCCAGACTTGGGATGACTGATATCATATGTGTTACTATGCAAGTCCGAAAAGGGCACAGAGATAGACCTTAATTTTAAGAGTCCAGACGCAGTTAGAGCGGAGTGCTCATTTTGTAAAAAAAAAACCATTTCTTTCAGTATAGGGTATTAGGGATATTTTTTCAACTTAACTCTTATATAGGTTTTATCAGTAGTTTTAAAAGTAGGGGACATGCATTGTGACCAGTTGGTATATGAAAGCTCCCTTCGGGATGTCTAGGTCATTATCGGCCCTTTTGAAAGGTCCAAAATCTCCACATATTGGGATGGTATGCTTTCACTGCTGATCTTCAGATGCCACTCTTCAAAGTGGTTGAACTGTATAAACTGTTCTTCTTAAAATAGATATTTCATTTTTAAATGTTGGAAATTGTCCCACTAGGGAATCGTTTTGGTCGAGAATTGCCCAGTCGGAAATTGTCCCGTCAGTAAAAAAATGCTGCTCTCAGTAAAAACATTAAATCCATTAAAATCCTTAAATAATATACAGATATTTACATACATTAACACATACTTCCAATCATTTTCTGTTAGGCTTCTCTCGAGTTATTTACGGGACTTGGCCTGATGGTTGGACCGCCGATAGGTGGCGTCTTGTATCATGTAAGCAACAATTTTATGAACGCTGCATTATCAAAATCGAAATATGATACAAATTTGGCTTCATATAAACGTAATATAAATTGATAACAATTTTTGTTCACTGTCTATGCATGTTTAATATATGAATGGGATGATTGGACCATTCTAAGTAGAGATACAATTAAAATGGAGAATTCTAAGTAGCGATATTACAATGGTTGGAGAATTCTAAGTACCGAAATAAGCCGTGAATGTTACATTTAGTACGGGGGATTTGGGACGCCGTTCTGGACGACAGGAGCTCTTCTACTGACAACCGGCTTCTTTACCATATTTTCATTACCATCTCAAAAGTGTAAGGTTTACAATTATCTCAATATATGTAAAGTAATGTATGTAACCATCTCCAGTACCTGCTTTTAGTTAAAGTTGTAGTGACACTGTTGTAAATCTGCTAAGTGTTGTCCTTCTTTCTGTACATCACCGAAAGCTTTGCCTGTATGTACACACTGAACATAAAAACAACAGTGAGATGTTACTTTATATTGCTCTTCAGACCTGACTTCCGGAAACCGTTCTGTTTTTTTGTTTTTTTTTTTGTTTTTTTTTTTTTTTGTTTTTTTTTTGTTTGTTTTGTTTTGTTTTTTTTTTTTTTTTTTTTTTTGCTTTGTGTGCTTATTATTTTATTAATTTTAGTAAAAAACTAACTTCATAAATATATAAACACAGCTAATGTCATTATCTTTGATGTGACAGTTGAAGAAGAAAGCCCGGGCTCCATGACGGCCCTGCTAAGGATACCCCTTGTGACAATTGCAGCCTTTTTTGTAGCCATCTGTGCCCTGTGTCTTGGTTTTTTAAATGTCACTCTGGCGGTTCAACTTAACAGCATTGTGAGTAAATAAATAATAGTAATTTAATATTCTGAATACATTATGATATTAGTTAGCATTTTTATTTGAAGTATAAGCAATATATGAGTAATTTTTATAAAACTTACATAAAATTGCAAGTACCATGAGAACAAAATGCGAAATTTACCATGTATATACTACTAAACATCGTACATCAAATACGAGTAGCAATAATAGGTTTGTTACGCATACCACGTTGAACCGCTAACGCCTGTGGAAAACTTTTCTAGCGACACACTCAATTTATATTGCAGTACCATTTTTCGCCATTAATAATTGGCATGATATTTCTTGTGGGGCCCGGTGTCTACACGCTATCCGTGCCTTGCTTTGGTTGGCTGGCTGATAAATTTGTGAGTAGTAGCTATAACTAATATTCAATATTATGCACATTCATTCATAGTGCTCAAAAGCAGAAAAGTAACTATGCATGATTTAAAAGGAGCAGTTAGGGGTTCAAATCCTTTAGAGAAACTAGTCGAGTGTGTTGTAACTTTTAAAGGTTATTTATTTATTTATCGTTAGTTAATATTTAAATGTCATTGTATTCCTGGATATTGATCACATGGGTTTGATTGCTAATCAACTTTGCTTTATAATTGACTTTTATCCAGACTTAACTCTATTGCTATGCTAATTTATGCTACTTTATCTGAGCGTCTTTCAATCTTATATTTTTAGCCTGGCTATACAAAGCAGGTACTGCTTGTTGGATTTTTAGTTAATACAGTAGGATTTGTGTGTCTTGGCCCTGCTCCATTCCTTCATCTGCCAAAGTAAGGTTTTTAAAGTATTTTAGCAATCATATAGCAATTTTATTATACCCTACAAAACAGTATACGTATATTATACGTAATTATTACCTAAAATGCATGGTCAAAATGGGCATCTTTTCTCGGGCGCTTAATAAACGTATAAAATACGTATAAAATATCTGCATTTCTAGAACCATATATTATACGTATAAAATGCGTGGGAAAAAAGATGCCCATGTCGAATCCGCATATTATACGTGTATTTTTCCACGTATATTATGCGCATATCCAGGAACGTTCATTTCACATATAAAATACGCGGGAACATATATGCCCATTTTCAATACGCGTATTATACGCATTTCTTCCAACGCATACAGTACGCGTATCTAGCACGTCTATTTTGCATATATTTTTGCATGGTAAAAAGATGCCCACATTTGAAACGCATATTAAACGCACTTTTGCTCACGTATATAAGACGCATATTTAAGACGGTTTATCACACGCATTTTCGCCCATGCATATTACGCGTGTAATATGTTACGCATATTATGCATATGTTTTGAGTTAGAAAACAGATGTCCATATTTGATACGCATAGTGTGTGAATTGTTTTACACTTATATTATACGTATTTATCAAACGTCACATTCATATGTATACCAAATGCATAGGCAAACGTCGTGTAAAATGTATTGTTTTTCCTGCTTAATACACACTTTGGGCATTCTCCTGTATGCCTTACTTATGATATACGTAGAACTTCCCGCTACTAAGATGCATGGGTACGTAAACGCATATTATATGTGCATTATAGTTTTGAATTCCGACTTTAAATTTCGTTAAGAGTCATTTGTATATTACACGTATATTTTACGTGGGATTTCCCATACGGACATTCCCATGTAAAATACACGTATATAATTCATGAAAATTTCCACTTAGTAAATGCACAGGAAAATATACGTTGTCAATCAATGTCGGCCTATTATCGCGACCGGAAACAGCTGAACATATATTTAAATTTTGCTGAATGCTGCATATTTTTGTGGAGGGCGACCTTTTTTCTAAGTATAATAGAAAGTTAGACATGGGAATACCTATTTCACTAAAATTTTTATGCTGTAGATTGTTTCAAGGAGTACTGTATAACTGCACTGTATTGATAAAGGTTCATGTGCATAATACATGTCGGAAAGAGTCTCAGACTCCCCTAAATCCCACGTAACTTCGTGGACATTTCCCCAACAAAACACACATTATTTATGCGTGGATGTGTGAGAATACACATGCATAGTCTCCATGTGGGACTGTTTTCTGGGCCATTACATTGATGGGCAAACTCTGAAATGCATATAAAATAAGTGTAAAAATGCGTAAAATGCTCTAATTACGTGCAAAATGTGTGTAAAATGAGTATAAATTTTAACGTGGGAACATAAGCGTATTTTATGCGCATTATCGATGAGCAAAATGGGCAAAATACACGTATATTACACCTAACTTGCCCATTTTTGGTTGCGTATTTCATACGTATAATATCCGCTAAAATTTTGTCGGGTAGTTTACACACATTTACATAATACGTCTTTTACCCTTTTATAGCTGTGTACTTGCATTTGCATACGATAAGATATGGTTCACGTTTTTATTGCTGTTTATGATAATTTAGATATATACTTATTTTCATACATATACCTATTTTCTTACACATATATATATATATATATATATATATATATATATATATATATATATATATATATATATATATATATATATATATATATATATATATATATATATATATATATATACATATATATATATATATATATATATATATATATATATATATATATATTTATTCTTACACAAAGTAAAAGTTGTTTTATATTTTGCTGTTCCTCTTTGTTAGTGACTGGCTGTGGCTAAGTTTACTCAGTATGTTCTGTTTTGGCTTCGGGACCGGAAGCATAGTAATGAGTTATAAGATTATTAACCAATTGGCTATGTAAGTAAGATTTCTAACATTGAACATAATACTCGTTCAATTAGAGACATATTGCAATTTTAGATGAATTAACAAATTAAAAAATTCGCTAATTTCGCACGATTTTGACACTTCGTACTTGCTATAGGGGCTACATAGTCTAACTTAAAAATTCTTAACAGTTAAGAGTTTGTTTCTCCTTTATTATTTTGCATATTGAATTTAACTCCAATTTCACTTCAAAATGTTTTCCAACTGTGATTCTAATTTACATGTATTTTATTTTTCAGAATAAATGGCTACAAAGAGAATTTGAAAACGTTTGGTATTATATCGGGAATTTTTAACACTTTCTTTCCCTTAGGGTAAATGTGTTTTCAATGAACGAGGAAGAAAATGAATTAGAAAAATACTAAACATGATTTTAACACATATGAAGAAATTAAAATATAAAACAAAAATAGTTCACAGAAGAATAATAAAAACCTGCTTAGTTTATAAAGCATGTCTCCAATGTTAGTGTTGGCACCGTGGAGATTTGATGCCATTTTGTGAATATAGCAAACACAGATAAACATATACATATGTTAAAGCGCAGAGCTTCTGATATTATTATTGATAAATCGGTATAAGAGATGTATATTTATATTTTTATGTAGGGCCTTCTTTGGACCTATCTTAGGTGGCTTCCTGGTTGACACACTTGGGTTTGCCTGGGCATCTTTTGTAATTTCAACATTCAGCGCTTTAATGGTATGTAAACTTCAACAATTGTTGCTTATATATGTTTAATAACATTCGCCTTTTTGTATATTAAAAACCTAAAGGGAAATGGCTATACTTTTAAAAAGCAATAACTGGAACGCTGTCATAAAATGTTCGTGCCTGAATGATTAAAACTGTCAAGCAATTAAGTAAGCAGGGCAGAAATGAACGGTTTGTTGTTTATCGGGATCCACTCTTTCTTTTCAGTGCGTAGTGCTTCTGGCTTATCTTCTCATTGACAAGATCTGCAGAAGATGGAAATCCACTCAGCACACGGCCACTGAACGTGCTCACGAAAAGACGCCTCTTTTAAGTTCAAAGTGACCTTATTTTAAACTAAGGATATGCACAAAGTTCACTGAAACTTCCTGAGTTTTGTCTGTGATTGACATTACAGCATTCAATTAAAAAAAACACAAAAATTAAAAAGCATATACTTTTGCATAATAAACCTATAAAACATCACATTTATGTAAATATACGCATGTTTGTAAAAAAATGTAAATATTTGTACATATAACCAATTAATATAAATTAATGATAAAAGAACTACATAACAAGTGAAAAAAATCAATCCTAAAAGAAAGCGATATACTAATAACTAAACGTTTTCTAGAAGTTAAAAGACGATAACTTATTTGAATCTGAGTAATTCTAGATGATTGATGTAGACATTTGAATAGCACCACGTGCAACAAAACACAATGCAATAAAAATAAAAATGCGATAATACAGATCACAAGCCGACTATCCTTTTATCAACCATTTAGCTTTATTTTTGAACGTAAAGACACAAAGCAATAAAGTTTGCTCCAGGATAGCCAGACATGTTGCATATATTGTACGCGAAGTACAGAGAACCATTTTAGTTTTCTTCCTAAGTGTTCTGATGGTAATAAGTATTGACCACAAACAAGTAAATCTAACTTTTTTTGAAGAAAGCAGTCGATTATTTTTAAATTACAATGATAAACCTCATATAAATTTAATAATTATGTATTTTTCAAATCAGTATATCAATGTTAGAAATAATACAAATAACGCCAATATTGTGTATCACACGATTAAAGCATTTGATTAGTCGATATTAGGGAAACGGGTTAAAATGCAGCGAAATCCTAGTACTATGTGTTGGATAGTATGTGGGATAACCCATTACTGAGAGCAGTGCGCAGTTGTTTCGTTATTTTATTTTGTTTGAATTATTTTAATTGCAAGCATATAGATTAACAACAACTTTTTACACAATACGTAAATTGATTGATTGATTGATTGATTGATTGATATTTCCTCATGCCATGTTTAAAATGCAATGAACACACTAATACATTTTAAAAGGTGGCATGAACTGAGGCTTAGCCTAGTGTGCTGCTGTCGGTCTTCCGATACAAGCCAAACCTTAAATATCAATACAAAAAGATGAGCAATTGACTCCTGCTTTTACGTTTAGTTTCAGCACCATAATATAATAAGGTGACACAAAAATTCTCTACACGAATATAATTTTATTTCAGAATTCCGTGAGAATGTGACACAAGAATATTATTGTATAACAGAAATTATATTAACGCGAGCATTTTTTGATTTTCACTATTAACAATTTATTATTTCACCACTACAAGCTCTCTTAACAGTGATGTTTTACAGCAATGATGAGGAGGGCCATGCGGGGGGGGGGGCGTTTGCTGCGCTAGGCTTGACTTAACGACGCAAAGCAGTCGTGGTTTTCTTTCTCCCGATCCCACCACAAGCAGTTTTGGATTGGTTATTAATAAGCGTCCCTTTGATGAAGTGTGGAATTATATTATACACCTGACCGTGTGCGCATAAAAGAATGATAGGAAAAAGCTGAGGTCACTTTTGTTCCGTATTGAACGCTACCGCCCCCTGATAAGTATACTTTGTTCAGGAGTGTACACTCAGTCAAACTTACAAGAATTGGTACGTTGTACCTAACATGTGTGAATGTTTATAAACAGCATACAATTGCAAACGTCATATAGTTACAAACGCTATTTTGTGTTTTGTTGCGTTGTTATTTCGCGATTTGAGTTGAAATAGGTTACTTCCGTTGAACTGTCAAAATAACAAGAATCATTCGAAAGAAAAATAACTTGTTTTGTGGGCGTGCTCGTGAGGTTAGATCTCAAACCACACGAGTCTGAAGGCATATAAATTAGTGTGTTTGTAATTTCCCTGATGGCAAAAAGAAATTAAAGTAAGTTTTTATTTTTAAAATTAATTGTTGTTTGTAAATTTATACTTTCTTCGGATGATTTATTCCATGGAAACGGTGGGGGGGGGGGGAGGCAACTTATACGTAAATAATCATTGCACATTGCAATAGACATTCGATATTTATTTTATTAATCATCAATATAAAGAAATCAGGTCCAATATCAATACCAGCTGACCGCAGTTCTAATAGCGCGTCGCCCCAACTGAGCATAAAGAAAGCAAAAAAAATTAGTGCCACGTAAAATTTGTAAGAAAAGCAAAAATATCGCAAAAGAGGTGTATAATAAAAGTAATACATCATGATAGGTGGGCAATATGGCTTTTATGTGCCTTCAGGCCCTGGATCGATTTGACCTCACCCTTCGGGTTCGGTCAATTCAACCCGGGTCCTTCAGGCAAAAAAAGCCATATTGTCCACCTGTCATGAAGTATTGCTATTGTACTTGTTTTCTTTCATTGGTTCCAATGCGTGCTTTTGTTATAACGTCACCAAGCAAGAGGAGAATACATTTTCAACAACGGTACGTTAACAGTGCATCAAGCACACATTTATCTTCTATCCTTGTTTGATATGTAATATAAGTCTGATATGGTGCACGCACAACTAGCATTTGAAAAAGACATGATACATTTAGGCAACGCATAACTGTATAAATCATTGTAATACAGAAAATTCAAAAGGACAAAAGTAGTGAAGCTGAAATAAATAATCAGCAATAGGAGGCAAATGCAACATCAACATGAAGCTAATCTAAGGTTTCTTTTCATATATTGAACTCTCTTTTCATACTGTTTATACCTGAGCGGTAAGCCCACGCTTGTAAATTTGCAGCTGCATAAGTCAACAAAAGCATCACATGAAGTATTACAGTGACAGAACAGGTTTTAGTATGGGGCGGGGGAGTCCGCATCAAAAAGTCACAGAGGTGGTGAGTCTACCAGTCAAACTCCTCTCTCGAAACCATAAAGCTTAACAGTCTAGTTTTCCGAATGGGGGAAAATTTGCAACACTAGAACGTCCTACTCCAGAACCGTAGAACCCCCCCACCCACTCCGCTCCTGGAGGCAACAGAACCACCTCCAGAACAGCAGAACCCTCCCCCCGCTCCGCGTCTGGAGGCAACGGCACCCCCTCCAGAACAGCAAAACCTCCCCCCGCTCCGCGCCTGGAGGCAACAGAGCCCCCTCCAGAACAGCAAAACCCTCCCCCGCTCCGCGCCTGGAGGCAACAGAACCCCCTCCAGAACAGCAAAACGTCCCCCGCTCCGCGCCTGGAGGCAACAGAGCCCCCTCCAGAAAAGTAAAACCCTCCCCCCGCTCCGCGCCTGGAGACAACAGAACCCCCTCCAGAACAGCAGAGCCCTTCCCCCGCTCCGCGCCTGGAGGAAACAGAACCCCCTCCAGAACAGCAGAACCCTCCCCCCGCCGCTCCGCGCCTGGAGGCAACAGAACCCCCTCCAGAACAGCAGAACCCTCCCCCGCTCCGCGTCTGGAAGCAACAGAACCCCCTCCAGAACAGCAAAACCTCCCCGCTCCGCGTCTGGAGGCAACAGAACCCCCTCCAGAACAGCAAACCCCCCCCGCTCCGCGCCTGGAGGCAACGGAACCCCCTCCAGAACAGCAAAACCCTCCCCCAGCTCCGCGCCTGGAGGCAACAGAACCCCCTCCATAACAGCAGAACCTCCCCCGCTCCGCGCCTATAGGCAACAGAGCCCCCTCCAGAACAGCAAAACCCTCCATCCGCTCCGCGCCTGGAGGCAACAGAACCCCCTCCAGAACAGCAGAACCCTCCCCCGCCACTCCGCGCCTGGAGGCAACAGAAACCCCTCCAGAACAGCAGAACCCTCCCCTGCGCTCCGCGCCTGGAGGCAACAGAACCCCCTCCAGAACAACAGAACCGTCCCTCACCCCACCCCCCCCCCCCGCTCCTCGCCTGTATTGCCTCTGTACTATCATACTTCTAAGCTTTCGCTTTCCATGGCGCATTTAATGGACGCACAACTCCACAGATTCGATTACCGGAAATGCAATTACTATTTGTAAACATTACAGATGAGTATGATTTCGGTAACAAATTTTATGTCGGTTAACAGAATAATAAATTAAAAATCAATCCCGTCGCATATATCTTTTCTTTAAAGATCACAAACTTTTTGTTTATTTTCCAACTTTCCATGTTTTGCTTATAAATACAGAATGTTTTTGGAGCACTGAAAAGTTACGGATAATTAACATTTTGAAATATATTAAGTTTCAAGACTGTTGACAATGCTTTACACATTGTCATACGTCACACAAATCCCTTATACGCCAGTCAAGTGTTGTTGTGGGGATCATTTAATCCGCAGACATCCACTGGTACTGACGTTTCAATTCTACAATTCAAAACGTTTTATGTTTTCATCAATTACTTTAGTTACATAAATGTTTTCACTCTATCACATTTTATGCTACTTTTAGTTTATTTCAATTATAAAATGTATCAGTGGATTTTAAAATTGTATTGGTTGGAATAAAGTCGCCATCTTAAATTTTTCACTCCTGTTCTAAAATCTGAATTATAGCAGTAAAGACAACCCATGAGAATAAATCAGAAGCTTCCGGTGGGAATTGATAGATATTAGAATGAGAATGCCGTTTTACAAGCTTATTACACAGAACCTCCAAATGAGAATTGATAAACATAAGAATGAGAATACAACTTTCCAAGCGTATTAGACAGACGTTTTTCATTGACAAGTATTAGAATGAGAATGTGATTTTACAAGCGTATTACAATGAAGCTTCTCCTGCGAACTGCTAAACATTATGAACACATGACTTCACAAGTGTATAACACAGATGCACTGTACCTTCAAAGAATGCGACTGCTCTGCTCTGCCCTTGCGTCTTGGCCATATGCTGCGGCGTATAGCCTTTGTTAGACTTAATGGTAGTACAAGCGTGTGCGTGCTCCACAAGGTAGCGGCAGATGTGCACGTAGCCATTGCCAGCAGCGCGGTGCAGAGGGGTGCAGCCTAATAATCAACAATGTATACCAATATAATAACCCCGCCTTCATACAAACATTGTGTCACAGATTAATGTAAATTCTATTTTTAGTGCAGTTTTTTTTTAAATACAAGTAAACCTTTTAAAATATTTAGAATTTTTAGTGCATTCATTGCCTTGTTTTGTTCATTTTTCTTGAACATGATTCTTAATTCTAACTTCTCCAGAAAGGGATAGCTTAATAAGTGAAGCCAATCTTTTCCCGTCGCGTGTAAATGAGAAATGCGACGTGTTATCTTGGCAAGCCAAAGTAGAAGAAAGGAACTTATTAAATAAATATCGCTAATGAGCAGCAAAATAAAATATTTGGAAATGGTAGTGTTACCATAACTTTATTGCACTTGTTCAATGAATCAAGCAAATTTGTAAACTTTACCTCTCATAAAAACCGAGCCCTATATATCGACGAGTTGCATTCTAGCAAAGGAACATTAGCACTGAGACAATATGCCGGCAGGGTTTGTGTTATATTCTGTCAAACGGGCATTAGCTCTTCTTGGCCTATATGACGTCGGTGTGAGCCTTGGAGTTGTATTTTAAGAACGAGACAAAAAAGTACAGTCTTGACGCCTCAGCAGAGTTGTGATTATGTTCTAATCACAGTAACACCAACGTTATATTTCGGTGGTTTGATATTGTGGGTTTGAGGAATATTCGAACAGTGGATCAGCAGTACCGACCTGATATGTCGACAGCGTTGGGATTAGAGTTATATTCTAAAAGCAACACGACGCAATCTAACCAGCCGTTCATGCTGGCCTTGTGAAGAGCAGACTGTCCGTATTCGTCCCGTGCGTTGCTTAGCTACAACAAATACGCATTGTGAGTTGCTTATCAACAAAGCGTTTGCGTTGTCTTGTAGGATAAACAAATTCTGTATTTTTGCATGTTTACTGCTGATTGTGCGTAAATCACGATTTGATTTCAGTTGAAGTCATACATCATGGTTAGTTGACCAAAGGCTTAATGAAATTACAGGAAATTTTAGAAACCTGCTTTTAGTGAATCTTATAAACTGCGAGTGTCGACACTAGAATAAAGCATTTATATATTCTCAAGATAGGGTTTACTTTATCGAAGTTTCAAAACGACACTTGACAGTGTCTCGCGATGACATATTTGAGTTTCATTAAAATATTGAACATAGATTTACCCCCGGATTTTCCTCCAGTAATCTCTTCAACAGCCTGTAATCTCCGGAAAATGCTGTTATATTAACCAAATAATATTAA